>JAAGKR010002867.1:0-48285 GCA_011419295.1 Clarias macrocephalus
GGGTAAAATATCATGGTAATAAATTAGAAGTGGACTTTTGAACTTAGCTGTAAATTAAATATGAATATAGCAGAGGAATTATATTTCTTAGCTTAGACTAGTAGAATTACCCGTTTTGGAATAAAAGGTATGATATAAGATCCTATGAAAGAGACTCTTACAGGATTTCTTTAAGAATAATGATTTATTTCGATCAATACTTTTTAATTTAAAAGGGTGTAGCCCATATATTTTTGTCATTCACATGCAATCAGATGGCTTGCACCAAAAGCAGTGAATAATTTCACCTATTTTACTGAAGTCACTGGAAAATCATTACCCGTGTTAGATTCAATTTAACTTCTCACAAAACTATTTATAAAGAGGAAAACATAAAAAATAAAATGACTGGCATTAACGTTTAGAAATTTTTGTTTTATACTGTAATTTGCTGATGCATTAATGTTAAAAACTATTATTGCAAAACAACTTAGATGTCTATTTAATGACTGTGGTTAGCTTTGTGTAAACAGCATGTATAAAGAAAAGAAAAGTGCTACTCCATATAGTATTTTTGAATAGCAATAAAGCAACATGAAAGTAAAATTCAATCAATCAATCAATCAATAAAACAAGAACACAAGAAGACCAAGCAGGATGAAATAGAGGACTTGATACTGCAGACCTGAGAAAGCCTTGAATGCCCAGGATAATTAATAAATAAATTGAATAATAATTTTAAAAAATAATCAAACAAACAAATAAATAATAATAATAATAATAATAATAATAATAATAATAATAATAATAATAATAATATCTACCATGGAACATATATATTATAAAAATGCTATTTTACAATCTCAAAGAAACAACAGGGGGAAAAAAACCTGCTTGCCTTTAAACCTCATTTGCATCTGCACAGTAAGTACAAACATCTGGTTAGATAATCTTAAAGCTCTATAGGTATAATGAGCACAGAGAAGGTCACAGATGCAGCTTGGTGCTATGCCGTGTGGAGATGAAAACAAATAATAAAACCCAAGAGACTTGAAATGCATTGAAAACTGAGCACTGCAGCTATGTGTGATTTCACTTATGCTCCGTAAAAAAAAAAAAAAAAAAAAAAAAAACCCGATGTGAAAATATTTAAATTACAGCAGTGCAATTTCTTGGGCTCATTTATACTGAAAATCCTATTACAACCACAGAAAATTAGAAATGCCTTCAGTAATGAGACAAAGCACAAGTGTTAAGGCTACACAATAGACTGCAGTGAGCCCAAAATGTATTAAATGCTTATTTGGCAAGCTTCCATCACTCCCCGGACCGGCCGCGAATAGAGATTTAGCCTCTCGACCCTACCTGCTAATGGACGTTCCTTTACAGTGATCCATAATCTTAATGGCCACTGCTTGTAAGTGCTCGACTCACTATGGCGTCTCGAGTCGCTGTTAGTTTTCTACTCTGTCTGGATCTGACCACTTGTCCTAAGGTTTTGGACTTAATTACATTTTAAACTCAGCCAGCTGAAGAGATGCTTTACAATTTGATTTGCATTTCCAAATGAATCCCATTCATGTCCGAATAACAAAGTTCGCTTTTATATATGGAAATGGATACGAAGCGAATCCTGATCATCATTTCTGTTAATGTCATATAGGGGACGCTAAAGAGAAATGATACTGTACTTACTAATACAGTATATGCATGGAGAGGCCTGGCTGTGTATCTGTACACAAGTCTTTCATTTAGGGTTATTTCATTTCTATGGGAACTGTTCATTATTCCAACTTTCTATTTTAATTTGCTGATTGATTACTAACTTTATCACTACATTCTCTAAAACTGTCAAAAGTTACATTTAACCAGAATTAGTTCTGGATTTCGACATGTTTGACATTAGTGTTAAAACTTACACAAATTAGCATACGGCAATTTAGTCATATTGTCATCGTGTCATGTGATAGTGGATCTACATCATGATAAAAAGCAGTTTTAATTCTTCCTTCCCTTTGAATGCAGTTTAGTTCTCCTTTAATTGGATTTCATGCTTTAGTTTGTCTTTCATTTTTATGTAAATTTATTAAAACTTATATACATACATTTGCTGTTCACGTCGGGAGCTTGATTTAAAGGGCACCTATTGTGCAAAATTCACTTTTTAACACAATTTTTTATTAATTTTTTTTTAAGTGCCCAGTGCGGCACGATGGTGTAGTGGTTAGCACTGTCGCCTTGCACCTTCAGGGTCCGGGTTCGATTCCTGTCTCTGTGTGCATGGAGTTTGCATGTTCTCCCTGTGCTTGGTGGGTTGCCTCTGGGTACTCTGATTTCATCCCACAGTCCAAAGACATGTAGGTTAGGTTAATTGGGGTTTCCAAATTGCCCGTAGTGTGTAAATGAGTGAGTGTATGCGTGTGTGCACTTGCGATGGATTGGCACCCTGTCCAGGGTGTACTCAGCCTTGTGCCCTAAATCTCCTGGTATAGGCTCCAGGCTCTCTGTGACCCTGAATACAGGATTAAGTGGTATAGATGATGAGTGAGTAAAGTGACCAGTGCGAAAAAAAAAATACACAAACAATCATGTAGGATGTCCCCCTAATGTGACCTCATATAAGAAGACACTCTTCTCTTATCTGTAGGGTATTTCATTTGGAGCATTAACGCACATACTTTGTGGGATGTCTGAAATCCATATACTGTATATATATAATAGTAGTGACTCTGCCCATGACATGGGTGTTGGTGCCACATGATCTGAGCTGAGTATTTCAAAAAATGCTGATGTTCTCGGATGTTCACACACAACAACAGAATATACAGAATACTGTGAAAAAACAAGAAAAATCATCTAGTGAGCTGCAGATGTGTAGGCAGAAATTCCCTGTTGATGGGAGAAGACAGAGGAGCATATCCAGACTCATTTAAGCAGACAAGAAGGCTACAGCAATTCAAATAACTACTCTTTATAACCACGGTGAACAGAAGAGCATCTCAAAATGTCGCAGCATGTAGAACCTTGACGTGGGTGGGTCACTCCTGTAAGCCAAGAACAGAAATCTGATGTCACGGTACAGTTACAGGCTCGCCTAAACTGGACAGTTGAAGAACGGAAAACACCAGATGATCATCAGCGGTCCAGCTTTGATTCAGTTTTACGAGCTTACAGGATACAGGAGTCAGGATTTGCCTTTTATAGGTGGAGATATTTTTTAAGAGCCCTAAAGATCGCTAAAAGAGATTTTTTTTTGTTCCTCAAGATGGAACAAATCTAAATGTACTGTTAAATGTCAAATAGTGTGCTTTCAAGTAGGCAGCTTAAATAGTGTTTAAGGGTACACTAAATCCATGTGGTCTGCTACGTGTCGATGCAGTTCTTATAAGCTCTCAGGTTACATCTTGCACCCTAAGGTGTTCTTTAAGTTGCCCTTTTTATTCGTTATGAAACGGTTGAAAGTAGAATCCTTTTAAAAAAAAGTCTTATACTGGTCATATAAAGAACATTTCAGAAATCCTTACATCTGAGTGTGTAATGTATATTTAGTAAGTAATCATTATTCAATTTTCCAAAAAACAGTCATTATTATTTTTTTCGGAGGTGTCGTTCAAGTCAAACCGGGACTTTTGATTGCGCAGAATAACATAACACAGTTATGAGATCAAAAACTCCTTTTATTTGACTAGATAATCCACTGCTACAGTAATGCACTCATCCCAGCGTTTCACTAGTGCTTGAATAGCGTCACGGTAGAGAGCTTTTGCAGTACCGCAGAGCCATGATTGGACTGCCTACTGTACTTCACGTTTCAAACACTGGCCTCCCAGGAACTCCTTTAATGGCTCAAACATGTGGAAATGGTTGAAAGCAAGGTCAGGACTGTACGGGGAATGTGGCAATAACTCCTGTAATGTGCAAGGAGTGTCCATGATTGATTTTTTTTTTGTACCGTACTGCATCTCGACAAGTCCTGGTTTGACTTGAACAGGTCTTGTAATTGGAAAATTCCTTTGAAATTCCTTCTACGAGTTATTTGTATTTAAGTATATAAATACAGGCGGCCTTTTCAGTAATAATTTTTATTTCTGCTTTAGCTCTAGCTTAGAGTAATTACCCTGGTACCGTCCTCTATTGATCTGTTTTTAATGATGACCGGAGGAATCCTTTAAAAGGATCTACACGGTATATTCAGAGCTCTGTCTACAGATTGTCCCTCTGGCAGAAGCTTTAAAAGTTCTATACAAAGAACCTCTGAAGAACCCCCCTTTTTTTTGTATTTGTATTGTGGATGAAAACAGTATGAAAACGGTGGTTAATTAGGCAGGGCAGGATACACACAGAGAAGGGCAGAGCCACACATGAAAACAGCGAGGGATACTAATTTTAAGAGAGCAGCTCCCAGTGATACTGATCTAAGCCTAGCAAAGAGCACTTAATCATCTGAACCATTTTTCATGCCAATGTTCACAGCCTAAGGCTAATCGGTTTGAAAGCCTCACAGCTCACATGGAAATGAAAATGAAATTATATTACGTGACTCATAAATACGGTAGTCTCGCACCGTGTATGCGCACTCCACATCAAAAACAGAGTGATTTCTAATTGCATTTGTTTAACATTCTTGAAATTACACAACATCCCCATCGACTCACAGAAACATCAGGTTCTTTGTGCTGTCCAGGCAAAAACGCACAAATAAATAATGCGTGAGCGTGGGAGTCATGGTGCATGTCTGATGTGTTTGAGCCTGTAGGACATTAGCGTTCTTCTTCTCCTGGTCTATTAGTCAAATACACAATGCACCCGCTGTGATCATTCCCAGTGTCTCTTAGACTAATATTAGGTTCTAAGAATGATTTATGTCCGTTTAATGTATGTGATAGATTTAAGTTTTTATATTATTCATACAGTTAGATGTGGAAAACATTGCAGACTCTAACAGCAGACTGCAGGATGTTAGCCGGTTATTGTAGTACTTGGAATAACAGTGTTTGAAAGACTCTTCTGATTTTTACATTCTTATTAAAAACATATTTCCTGGCACATTCACAGGGAAATAAAATACTTTAGTCTATTTTGTCTTCTTGGGTTTTAAGGGCAAAAAGCACCACCAGTGGGACGAACGAGGAGACAGACAAGTGCTTTTACAAACTAGTTTACTAATGCATTCACTGAATATGGACTGTGTCCCTGTTGTTCTCAAGATATTAGCACGAATGCTAGTTTGTTTGTTTGCTAATTCTATCATTCTAGATAATGTGTTGCCTGAGATGTGATTCATAAATACGGATTTCTTTTACAGTATACGTTGTCACCATCAACTTTTATGTCAAATTGTGTTCGCCTCACAAGCGTTCCTCAGAGAATGTAACAGTAGGCAGCGCCATCAACGGCGTAAACAGGTACGTCAGGCTAAGCTCGTAGCTACTGAAACCTGGGATCAGACTATCTGCAGAGGTAAGGGGTGCCAAAACATAAAAATAAATAAATCTGCGGGTTAATAAATATAAAGAAAATCAATGAGAAAACATTTCCGCCACTGATCTTCGGGCTAACATTTAGCTCCCCAAGGGCCTCATCCCAGCCCTTAAACAGAAATGTCTGAAGACTGACACAGATGAATACAGCATCTATGTTTTTACTCAGAGCAAGCA
This sequence comes from Clarias macrocephalus, assembly GCA_011419295.1. NCBI lineage: Eukaryota > Metazoa > Chordata > Actinopteri > Siluriformes > Clariidae > Clarias > Clarias macrocephalus. The sequence goes on from JAAGKR010002867.1 coordinate 5,637, forward strand.
CTTTCCGAGAATTTTTACTATCAAGTCATTGTGTAGCACCTACAAGTGGTATCAAATAGTTTCGAGACTAGTTTTGTAACACACCAACAGATGGCAGCACAAGGCTGCACGGACAGTCACAGGGAGCCTTCATACAGTAAGTCAGTGTACCAAAAGTCATCGGAAGTTGTGCAACTGGTGCTATTCACAGTGAAAGTGTCCGAGACAATGCATCCCGCACACGCAAGTTCCTCACCAGAAACAACATGATCTCACTGCTCACCAGATTTGGCTTCTGTGGACTCCGCCCTTTTCCTCAAAATGAAGATCCAGCTCAAGTGTCGCCGTTTTGATGCCATTACAGTGATCCTGCGCGAATCGCACTGGGAGCGCTGTAATAAAAAGGGGACTATTTTGCAGGTGATAGTGTTTAAATGTAGATCTCGTAAACAGAGCTAATCTCGTAACTTTTTGATACCACCTTGTATGTACGAAGTCATCATCTACTGTACAGTTTATGTTGATCAGGATGACGGTAGAGCCTGTAGCAATATACAGTAGTACAACTTCCGCCATGGTTTCGAGTTCAAGAGAACTTGCACGGAAACTCCAGAACAGGATCGAACAGGATCTCCTTGGATGTGAACAGGATGTGGAGCTGTGAGGCAGCAAGTCTACCCATGACACCCCCATGCCACCCACCTACACAGTAGGTATAGCTGATAAAAGGGTCACGTGTATACAGCACTCTTTAAAAAAAACTGTTACGTAAGTTCATTTCCCTTTTTTGCCGCAGGGCCCTGTGAAGCTCGTGAACAACACCATGCCTCCGCAAAAAAGCAACATTTGCCATTCACCCGGAAAGTGTTGGGACCAGCATAAAAATCTTAGGATGCACCCCCCCCCCATCCTCATAAACGTCCCTGGGAGTAAAGGTGTTACATAACGCAGGTGAAGGCAAGGTCGACGGGGGCTGCAGTGTATACGGGCAACCGTCAGAGGGCGCCATGCATCCACATCCATTCAGATCAAACCATTCTCAATTCCCACCCCTCCTCTCTCTCTCTCTCTCTCTCTCTCTTTCTTCTCGTCCTCCTCTGACTCGAGTCGAGCATCAGCGCGCTTTTCCACACACACACACACACACACAGTCTCTCTCTCTCTCTCTCTTGCAGGAGATGATGATGATGCTGAGGATGATGTTGGCAGCGCGAGCAAAATAGCGATCTCTCTGGATACGCGGTGCGAATCTCCGACGCAGCTGAAAAAAAGATCAAAGCGAAGTGTTTCGTTTCCAGCCACAAGAGGAATAATCATTACAATAATCATAATTATTACCATAATAATAGAATAAAAGACTGCTTCGAGGTTGATTGCGCGCGGCTTGACACGCAAGATGTGGTAAGAAGACTTTTTGATCTTAATGCATCTGCAACTCAGTAACGATCGAAACAAGTCGGATGCAGGAATGGTGTTGCGTTGATGATGTGCATGTGTTGCAGTGGGTATAATGTATGGTAGGGGACTGCGTGTGTGTGTGTGTGTGTGTGTGTGTGTGGAGAGTGGGAGAGAGAGAGAGATAGATAAAGATAGGCATTTGACACAGACTGCTTTACTCTGTGTGCGTGTGTGTGTGTCGTGCGCGGTGTTTTAATGGGCGTCGTTCTGCGTGTGTGTATTCGCGCGAGCGCGCTGGTGTGGATCTGACGGCGCGAGCGAGCGAGCGCGTGTTCCTCTGCGCGCGGCTCTTGACGTAATGATGGAACGACATGCTTTAATTTGTTTATCAGAGGGATGCTGCTCATAGCGCGTCGTTCGTTTACGGCTTCGGTCTTTCAACCGAAGGAGATTTCTCAGACTTCACACACACACACACACACACACACACACACACACACACACAAAGTGTTTGCTCTATTCTCTTTCTCTCTCTTTATGTGTGTGTTCTATATATCGAAAGAATGTGTGTTAGTAAGCACCATGACTTCCGCGTAAGGACGCTATAGAGCGAGTCACGTGACACCGGTTTTTTTTTTAAATTCCCCCTCGAACCAACCACATGACCTTGATTTAACAGCCTAATAACAACATGCATGACACTTGTTTCGACGTCGTGTTCTCCTGTAAAGGCCTTTTATAGCGTCCTGGTGGTCACTCTGGTCGTTCCTCATGAGCATTAACGTGCGCTGGCCCCAGCAGCTTTACTGCTTGTTTACCTCACTGACCCATATAGAGGTGGAGAGGAGAGAAGCGAAGAGGAGAGGAGGCGCAGCCACTGCCTCTGATTCCACTTCATTCATATCGTCCATGATTTTTACACGAAAAAACAATAGAGAGATTATCTCCAGAGGGGCCTGTACACCGGCCTGGACCTGCACTATTCCAGAGCGGATTGTTATTAAAGCTGCAGCACGCTATACCTTGACTCTGACTGTGTTCTCCTGATTTAAAGTCATTAATAATGCAGAATGAAGCAGGGACCAGCAATGTGCCGTAGTCTTGGATGGAATAAAAATACAGCAATTCTATCAACTTCTATTTGTAATATATGCAGTAAGTTTCCTACATAAGAACGAGTTCTGTTACCATTTGTTCGTCAGTTCAACGAACATTGCCTAGGTACTCGGATACCACCACAAGTGGCAATACACGGTATATGACAGAACAACGTTCTTTAGAATCGTGCTGATTTTTGAACGATTCACGTTAAAAGAACGAGCAATGTCTGAATTATTTGCACATTTGTCTTCATCTTTATTGCTTGGTTATTCTTAGCGGTACCAGCTCCATTGCCGCCGATTTTACGCTTGCTAATCGGAGAGGCAGAAGATGCACGCTGCTTTCACAGCACAATGTCCGCCAGACATGTGATCTCACTTCCTTGATCTTCGAAAGTTTGCAACTCCAGGGTACATATACCGTACTATACTTTTGTAGTAAAGTGTCTGTGTGCATGGAGTTTGAATGTTCTCCCAGTGCTTGGTGCGTTTCCTCCGGGTACTCCGTTTTCCTCCGGTTTGGACATTCATGGCGTTCCCAAATTGTCCGTAGTGTGTGAATGCGTGTGTTCACACACCTTCAGAATGTTGACAGGAGGTCCTACCAAATAATTTATACCCCAAAAAAATGGGAATAAATACAATATAACGGTCAGCATTGGCCTCCACACTCTCTAGTTGGACCACAGAGGTTCCTAAATGGATGTGAAGTAAAGTATGCATGAAATGTTAACCAAACTCTTACAGTGTATTGTAAAAACTTTTTACTGAAAACCCAGTGTTCAGATAGCCTGTACTGTATGTACACCATCTTGAACAAAATAAACACATTGCTATTGTTATTAGTCTTTTGGGTGCTCCCATTGAGGGGTCACCACAGCAGACCATCTGATCCGCAAGCAACTTGGCACAGGTTTTACGCCAGATCCCCTTCCTGCCCTAACCTGGGCTTGGGACTATCATTGCATCCCGTGGCTGGGGTTTGGGCATTGGGTGGGAATCAAAGCTTTCCACATGGCAGGCAAGAAACCTACCACTGAGCCACCAATGCCCAACACAATGCTATATGCTATAACAGGGAATTTATTTTTACAACGCTGAATGAACACCTGCATAAGACCAACACTTTTTTAGTGTATGTTGAATGTATGTCATGTAATCTACACAGATGAGGCATATCATTAAAATCAATATCTCAGTACACAGCAAGTGAACTGTCAGTTCTTGAAGCTGATGTGTTGGAATCAGTAAAAAGGGGCAAGCATGAGGAGCTGAGTGACTTGATTGAAATTTGAGTGAAATTTTGACAGCTAGACGAATAGGATCAAAACAGGCAGGTCTTGTGGTACACTGTGGTTAGTACCCTGTTAGTACCAGGTGGGCCAAAGGATTTGCTGTACACCTTTAGAGGTCTTGTAGAGTCCGTCCCTTGATGCGACAGAGCTGGTTTGGTGGCACAAGGGGGACCTACACCAATCTACGCCAGTGCTTTTAATGTTATGGATAATATACTACAGTGTTGAAAAAAAATAACACCCAGGTTACTCTTTTTTTATTTATTTTTTTACTCCCCCTTTTCTCCCTAATTTAGTCATGTCCAATTCCTCCCAGTCACTAGGGGGCTCCCACATTAAGGCTACTACTACCACTCAGGACTATCACGTGTTTCCTCCGAACCACGTGACACCAACCGGCTGCATCTTTTCGAACTGCTCGATCGCGCACCGTTGGGAGTGTCGTAACACACTCGGAGGACAGCGCTATCCGCTCCTTCTGTTGCGTGAGCTCACTGAAGCCCCTGGTTGCCTGTTGAGCCGTGATTAATGTGGGAGCACTAAGTACCTCTCATCCCTCCCCTCTGAGAGAGCTCAGCCAATCAGCTCTCTCTAGACCCCCGGCTGCGAGAGGTTACAGCATCACCCGGGAATCGAACTCGCGATCTCCGGATGATAGGGCGAGCACTTTACCACTGCGCCACTCGGAGGCCCCCCAGGTTACTCTTAAAGTATATAAAGTGGCGAATGGTGCCCAAAAACAGTATACACACACTAATAGTTGTTTTTTTACAACTCGAATTGAATTATGGCAGCGATGTGTAGTAAAGTATTACTGTATGTTCTTTCGAAGGTGTCAGTAGTCGCTCCATTGTTGAAGCTATAAGAGAAAGATGTGTTGGTAGAAGTAAAAAGCTAACTAATTAATAACCATTACAAAAACTTATATAAGCGTAACAAAATATATATATTGAACAAAACAAATAAATAAAGAATGCTTTGGGTTGAATTAGTCAGCTGAATGGCTTTTGAGCTCTTGCACTAATTTCTGTTTTATATCCAATTGAAAATGTTAGGATGAACTGTGTGTCTATAAACCGCGGACTAGAAGTCAGTCTAAACCGGGTGTTTTGATCGCAAGCAATTAAATGTGAATTGCGGAATTTATCGCGTTTCTATTCAGAGCCACTTTATGTTGAATATGTGATTATTTTATATAAAACATAATCAACAGGATTTTTAATACAGTTCTGCCACATTTAAATAGTATTTTAGAATATTATTAATAAATAGTAATGTTAATTATGCTTTATAACGTACGTCATGGAAGACTTGTGTGGAATATGCGTAATAGGTTCATCATTAGCAATATTATAATGTGCATGAGTGTTAATGATGGAAAAGTTCATTCTTGGTGCAGGTTTTTCGATGCATACAATGCTATATACCAAAAAGACGAGTTAGGAATGTACTATACTGTATGTGTCATGTTGGAAAGCTACATCTTTATACCCAGAGATAACATGTTCATTTATTTTGACGTCGGTTATGTGAGACACTGGTTTGTTTGACTAGACAGTATCATCTGATGTATGTGAGAGCAGTAGCAGGCAGAGCGAATGTTCCTCGTTTAGAATCTCCTAGACTGCAGTTGTTTATCTTCGAACCCAGTTGTTATAACATGTGTGAGTGTGTTTGAGAGTGAACACGTGTTAAAATATATCTCTGGTCAGGCGGAGTTCAAACACACCGAGGCATGTTTTTAAGGGCTCGTCTGAGCTGTTTATTTTCTCCGAGGCCTGCCAGCCTGTGAACCGGGCTTGAATGGTACTGCCTCCAACCTTCCCTGACCTCATGATGGATGGATTGGTATTTCCTCGGTTCCGCTTATAGGGCTGTGTTCACTGTTCCAAACAATACATGTCTGCTTTTGTGTTCCTGCTGGAATGTCAGCCATTTTGAGGAACAAAAGAATGCAAAAAAGCCTGGGCTATAACACGGACGTCTTGACAGTTATTATTTTTGAGCGTTCGCTCGGCGGCCAAGGGGCCGCACGCGCTACCCGTGATACACTGCACGCATTCGCTGAGACATGACTGCACGAATTCAACTAATTGCAAAGTAGATGCAAATCACTTGTAGATAAAGGCACTGAACGGGAAATATACATCCGCAACGTTTATCAGTGCGTTTGTGTCATATGTACATTCCCAAATCAAAATGACTGGGAATTTATCGCCTAAATACCTTTGTGATGAAACACAAGATAGATATGTCCGTCCATCCGTTAGACAGCAGCGCCAACGTAACCTACCGGCTGACCCTTTACATATTATCCTTTCATTTATTGGCCGTAAGAAATACTAGTTATTGAATTCGATTTTTTTTATTTCATGGCAAGTGGCTCAATTTCATCCTGGACCTATCGCAGCTTTATTAAGGAGTATTGCTGATGCTCACGCCCATGGTACTGTATGTGCACATAGTAAATGGAGTTGTCATGTAGCAGGGGCTGCTAAGTGCCTGGGTTACTTGTTTAGCGAATTCTCGCAGTACTGAAATAGTGTTTCACATGAATATTGAAACCGCATCTTCTATCTCTCCCTCACTTTGACTCCATCTCTCTTGAGCACTTAGAGCTGTTGAGTCGGTATGTTAGGAGGGGAGCAGCAGGAAATCTGTGTGTGTGTGTGTGTGTGTGTGTGTGTGTGTGTGTGTGTGTGTGTGTGTGTGTGTTTATTGCCAGACAATAGACCTCTGAGTGTGATCTGTTCACAACGGTGTTGCAATTGGCCACCTTAAAGGTCTTTGATTATTTTGGTCGTCACAGAAGTGGAGGACAGTGATGAACATGTGAATGCATAGGCTTGAGAGAGAAGGAGAGAGAAAGATAGAGAGAAGGAGAATGCACAGTACTTCCTGTGGTGCGGGATCAAAAATGACTATTTGAACAAGGGTTTTTTTTTCAAGGACAGTGAAGGACATTTCGCGGATTGACCAAATATTATTATTATTATTATTATTATTATTATTATTATTATTATATAAATGGTCTACATATATATAGAAATATGTGTGTGTGTGTGTGTGTAAGTGGAAATGAAAAGACTGAAAATAGTGATGACATCATTATATGGCAGACTGTTCCATTCAAAAGCAACATTTGATTAAGCATCAGGTAATATAAACTCATAATCTGTTCCTCTAATTAGACAGATGAACACAGTCATTATCAAATAAATGCAGATCCCCCTCGATAAAATCAGCCTTTTGATGAGTTTTAGACCACACTATAGTTTATTGTTGTATTTTCTTATAAGACATATATATTTGTTTTTGTATACCTAATCGATCATACACATCTCTACTGTAAATATATACGTTATACTCATTTATAGCATGGTGCTCTTGTATACTTGAATCTGATTGGTTAGAAGGTGATAGTTGGCGATATTCTAGTAAGACTGCAATTACTAAGTTTATAAATGCAATTTGAATACAAATGTTGTGTTGTGTTGAAAAAATGGAATTATTAATAGGCTGAATGTATGGAGACTCTAGTGTTCATGCTTGTGGGTTTTCTGTCATAGCAAAGTCTTCAGAAATTTGTGAAACATATATTTGAATCCTTCTGCTCATTGTTTTGGTGGAGCACATTATGAATCAATATCAAACTAAAAACCCGAGGCATCTTTACCGCTCGGTTGAGGCGATGCTAAAAAATCCACTTGACATCACTTTTTACTTACAGCGGCACCTCGGCATTTGAACGCCCTGGCGTATGAATTTTCACCATATGAATCGAAATTTTGCAAGAAATTTGCATTCGCAGAAATTGGAGCTGTTCAAAACAAAGAGCCAAACGGGATGCTGAAGAGAAGTTTAGTGCCTGTTTATGTAATATTTTATTTCATTTACATGTCGTGATTAAAAAAAAAAGTTATGACACAGGATGGTGATTGTCTAGAACTTGTCAAATCGGTCTGGGTACTGGTTCCAAATGCCTGGAGGAATCGTAAATTAAGGTTAAGTGGGTTTAATGTGTGTTTATTTCATATTTTACTTAATTCACATGCCTTTTCTAAATGTTTTGATTGTTTACATATGCAAAGACATGATTCTAATGTTGGAAATTGGTAATATTTGTGGGTGGCTTGAACAGATTACCTGCATTTACATCACTTATTCTATTCTTCGATTTCATACGAAATGTTTTTGCATTTTAAGTGAGTTTTTCTGATTTTTTTGTAAAAATGTAAGGAAATAAAACATGCAAATAAATAAGTTGCATTTTTTTTTAGTTAGATGAAATATAGCCTGACTAAGTCGTTGGTTACGGCAAAAAAACGAAACCAGTAGTAAACCGTGTACTCCTCCTAAATGATCAACAATGCTACATATTTTTTTTTTCCCGTTTTGATCTTTAATTAAAATAAACAGCAAAGCTCATTCTTTGTGAACTGAATTGAATTAAAGCAATTTTGATGGAATCGAGCATCTGCGTGTGCGTAGCCATGATGGACTCGAGTCGAGGAAATAAAGCAGCTTGGTGATTGATTGATCACCCTGAGGTTTGATTGCTCGACAGATCGATGGCTCCTTCCTGGCTCGGACACTGCACTGGAGTCAGGGGCATTGAGCTTTTTTCCTGTCTTTTTTTTTTTTTTAAGCGTAATGAATGGAGCAGGAAAGCATGTCCTCAGCTGCCATCATATGCCAAATAATGTGGCCTGTCTTTTTGAAAGGCAGGAAGATGGCCTGGTATATTTAGGATGGTAACCTTGCTTTTAGAATTGTAACCCCCACCTAAAATACAGCAAATGGCGATCAGCTCAATTCTCATTTGATTTATTCTAGAGGCGTTTAGGTTCAGCTGTCAAGGACTAAATCTGTGGGCATTGTACGAAAGTACAAATGTAGGAGTCGATGATCAAGTGAGAACTGAAGCAAATGAGAAATCAGATTCTTGGTGAAAATTTGAATATGATTTGAATTTGAACTGCTCACCCTTTACCTGCTCAATGTTTTAAATGTCTTGCGTCTTCACTTATTCCATTAGTGCTAATCAGTATTTGATTATAATGCCTGTCACCTCATAGTGAGTCAGTTAGTATGGCTATGTACTGTATGTACATTTATTATGCAGGAAATAATACAAAGCATGCTGGGATTGAATATGAATCAACAATAGGCAGCCACAAGCAAAGCAAACGTTCCCTGCATTTATTCCTCTAATGCAACAGCAGTTTGCCTGATTCTAGTTATACCTACATAAAAGTATCATTTTTTTGTCCCTCACATTATTTACTGATTATTTTACTGTATGTTCATTCTTGTTAAATCACATTCCAGAGAAAGCTTTAAATGATCGCATAAAATGACAATACACTCACATGTACACATAATGCACAGCCACAAAAGTCTCAACATTATTTTGTCTCCATTTTAGCAGTTAACGTCTGATTCTTTCAGAGCTAAAATAATTGCAGCGTTACTGTACCTAAGCAATGTGATGTGAGGGTGAAACATGTTATTCTAGATGTCTTTTGCAGAAATCAGTATTCCTGATCAGCCTGGACCTGTTTCCTCTCTCATTATTATCTTCTTTGATGTTCAATTTGGTGTAATGTGATTTTCAGAGATTTTTGTCGGATCCATCAGTTATACACACTCTGTTCCTGACATACCGTGTATAGTGCAGTGTGGGTATAAGCAAAGTCTTGATGGACCGGGTTCAAACTCATTTCTGTCGTGCCACTTGAGAGCCCATGGAAAATATTTCACCAGTTCAAACATGTGACCCACATTAACCCTGTATGACTAGGATTTATCGTTTTATAATAGTTTTTTGTACAGGTTGAGCTTCATATATTTTGAGGTAGGTACCAACCTGATTTTGTTGCAGCAAACTGCTAACAAAGTCACGTTAGTTAGTATTAAGTTATGCATCTAGTTATGCACCTCGTTTCGTAAAGAAATGTTAAGTGTGTCGACATTAGGATGGGGGGGGGGGGGTGGTCAGATTTCTAATAACCTAATAACTGGTATTAAATATTACAGTTGGGATGTACCAAATAGTGGACAACACAAGGTTTAAAATTGTGAGCAAATTGTGGTTAGATGCCAGGTTCTGTGCGGTGTTCCCAGTATGCAGTGGTGAGTATACTAAGAGTTGAGCAAATAAGGACAAGCTGTGAACTGGTAACCGGGTCAAAGGTCAATATTCGGCTGAGAAACTTTGGGTACTGGCATTCATATGGATGTTAACTTTGACACATACCACCTACCAGAAAGTTCTCAGTTTGTTTGATTAGGTTTGCAACGTACAATGTAAATCCTATTGAAATAAAGTGAGTATTTTTAGTCATGTTTAACCTTTAACCTTTGTTAACCTTGAACTCCACTGATACTAACAGTCAAAACTTTGGACATGCCTTCAAATTCCATGGTCGTTTGTGATTCTTATTTCTTTCTACATTGTAATTAATGTACATTGGTTGATAGTTAATTTGTGATTTCTGAGGCTGGTACCTCTATATGAACTTCTCCTCTAAGTCTGGGTCTTGCTTTCCTGGGAAGGTCTTCATGAGAGCCAGTTTCATCGTTTGCAAATGCACTTTACAATACTGTTCTTGCAAGAACTGTTCCAGAACAGCTGACCGACCTTAATATCTTATAATAATAACTGACTGTTGTTGTTGTTGTTGTTATTTAATTACCTAATTATTAGTTATCTCAGGTTTCAAATCTCCCGTATTTCCGCTAGTGAATATAACTTAATTCAAATATATTTTGGAAACTTAAAAAAATTTTTTTTTTATTTGTTGTTGACCAGGAAACCACGAGTTATTCTGTCAATCATGATCCCTCCATAAACACAGCCTCCGAAAAACGTTGTTGGTTTGATTAAATGTATACTGAGTAATCCATGGCAGCCTGCTGTGTTTATTTTAAATGTGGGTTACATTAAATTATCATCAAACGAAGTAGGAGCAGATGATGCAAATGAGACTCCTACAGAGTTTCCTTGTTCTGCTCGGCTATTTCATAAGTGGTAGTGTTTTAAAAAAATATATATTTTTAATGCAAATAAATAGGTAATATATTTTCCGGTGATGTGTTCATGCGTTAGTCTGACTGTTTATTGTGTTCTTTATTGTTTTAACCAGTAGTTGAACTGATTACATTTTGGGATCGATCCAGACAGGGTCAAGTCAAATGTCAGGAATTGGATTTCTTCAATAGCTTCCTTCCTTTTTGAATGATATAAGGGTATATAAGGGACACAAACTAATAACAATAAGCACTAGACGTCTAGTGTAGTAGTACTTTGTTCACAGTATTTAATCCATGTATTTATATGCAATAGTGTCATAATTAGCATTTGTGTTTTTGTTCCCCCATTAAAAAAAAATCTGCACACCACATTGAATTTGCTTATGTTGCAGATAGCTTGTGTCAAATATATTCCTGAAAGTAAAATGTTTTCAACCAAGTGTGTTCGAAGCTTCGTGCTGATTCTGGCCTCGCTTACTGAACGCAAGAAAAACACAGAAGAAAGAAAATTAATTTAAAGTCTGTAGGCAGTTGCTGATGGTGTGTATGTGAGTGTGTTTGTGTGTGTGTGTGTGTGTGTGTGTGTGTGTGTGTGTGCGTGTGTGTGTGTGCGTGCGCGTGTGCTGTGTGTCGGCGTTGCTGAGGTGATGGAACACAGGATTGTGTTCTGTAGTTAATGTAGAACTGTCACTAAGCAATAAGCTGTGGATCTGATGCTCCTTGGAGACTCGTGTGGAGAGAGAAGCAGTTTCACTCGCTTTCTGCTCATCTGATTCGTTCTCGCTCCCTTTTTTCTTTCTCCCTCGCCATTTCTTTAGCACCGGGGGCCATCTGTTATCTCTTTTTTCGAGCTTTTGTAAAAGAGTGCCTGTCCGTCTCGAGCGTTCCACTCGGACACGTCTGCGATGAACGGGGTTCTAATGGCGGCGTGGGTCATGATGCGAAAAATAGGAGGGAAAATCACAGACAAGGCAACATATCATTATTGACATAATAATAATAATTATATAATGAACAATGTAAATAATGTATTACAAAATAGATTACTACTTATTTGATTTTGTTACCTTTGATAATAATGGAACTTTTGTGAAACCTAATAACCTAAAAGTAGTAAAATAAACCTGACATTTATGTTCAAGGACTTTAAACGCACTTATTCGAGGGGAATATTAATTATATAAATATGACACTGTTAATTGATTGGTTCACTAAAAGGTAGATGAGAGCTTGGTCAGCTTATCTGTTTAATCCCGGAGCACATTTACTATACTGCCGAGCACAAGGATTGAATTTTATTCAATCAACAAATTAAAAGAGCAATAATGAAAACATCCTTCCGAGAAAAATATTCTGATTTAGTTTCATTCCAGCTTCAAGGCTGTTGACATGATATACGTTTAATCCGGTCATTCTAATAAATTATGGTTGTATGGTTTTTCAAGAAGCGTGATTGACACTTTCAGGTCATGTCGTAGTGGATAAATAATCAACACTGAATAGTGTTCCTGTAACATCGCACACCGTCATACTTCATTCTTTACCTTATCGTCATGGTTACCCTCAGGTAACCTCAACCATGCAGCTGCACTCACTTTATATGTGTGTGCTGTTAGGATAAAAAGTGACTTTCACTTTAACACATGGGTTTGCTGAACACACCACTGCAGCATAATTTAGATCTTGCATACACATACACTCTGTATCTTAGCACAGCAGTATTTTCTCTATGTGTATCAGATCAGCGCTCATTCTGTGATAGAACTGCTGTGACATTTACAAATATGATTCATTCGCTTGGGGGATGTATAGAATTTAGGATATATTTATGACCAGATAACCCAATAAACTTTCTTTCAGCTGCTCCCAGGCTTGGAACTGGCACTGCATGCAGTAGCTGGGTAGTTTGCGGTGTTGCAAACTATCATCGTCAGGACATGAACCCAGATCCTCAAATCAACAACCTAGAGCCTTATCTGACTGAGTCACTACTCCAACCATATCATCCGATATTAGGGTTAATTTAATTTAATTTAACAAGAAAGAAGTTGAAATTCAGTAACATACAGCACAGAAGTGAGAGAAAAGTTCATCCTGATCCTTTTATACTGAACGTCCTAACACACAGTATGACTGCAGATCATTTCCTGCTATCTATTATCACCCAAATGAAGATGGGTTCCCTGTTGATTCCGGTTCCTCTCAAGGTTTCTTCCTACTGCCGTCTCAGGGAGTTTTTCCTTGCCACTGTCACCGTCGTTCTCGCTTTGCTCATCAGGGACATTCTTATCATTTTGATTCATACACATTCACATTTCATACAAACAAAAGTAATTATTTTGATTGTTTAAAGCTGCTTTGCGACAATTTCTATTGTTAAAAGCGCTATACAAAAAACTGAATTTAATTTAATCTTTTAGAAATACTGCTTTATTTTTAGTTGATATATTTGCTCTATGAAGAAAAGATTGTGTTTCAAAAGATTTTAGGGACTTGTTACCATGTTAACACAAGCTAGCTTTCTTAACTTTAGCTTAGTTATAATGCTAATGTGGCTAATATTAAGTTAATAAAAATATTTTTAGTTACTTTTGCTAACATTACTTTAACATTACTCCCCCCCACCTCCCGCCTAAATTTTATTTGTAAACTCCTACATTTCTTGTGGTATGTTAAACTAAATTTTAGTCCTGTTAGCCAGTTAGCTAAAGTGGTGATGCGTAGCAGGCAGCTAGCAGTTTAACACCTGCAATGTCACTCCAATAAGCCACACCAATAGGTATATCTTATATTATGGCTTAATTAAATGTACCATAAAAATTCACTCTATACAGTTGTCATGAATGGAAAGTCTGCTCATGGAGATTAAAATCATTTTATATACCAGGCTGCAAACATATTCATTGCTGTTGTAAAACTTTCCATGTTTCCATGCTCGAGGAGAAAAAAAAAAAGGAGGCTCTGAGGGGATTAACTCACTTTTGGAATCAGCTCCTAGCGGTCATTTGAGGAACTGCACGTTTTGGCACTTGGTGTTGGATTCGTTTTTCAGAGCCAAAGGTTGCCCCTTGTGTAAACCAGTAAGCTAATGTGTTCTATTCACAGACGCGTTTGTGCATTCCTGTTTGAAAGAGAAGGGCTGAATCAGTTCTCTGCGTGCAATGAAATAATATTTGACCCAGTTATAAAAAAAAAAATTTAAAAAAGGGAAAAAATTTAAATTGAAAGGTGGCAGTCAGTCTTAACACTGTGATGAGCTGAAATAAATAAATCAGTGTATAGGAAACCCTGGATTGTGTCGCTAAACCTGTTTATATAAAACATAAATTGAGGAGGAAACATGTTTGTGACACATCTACAGTATAAAAAAGAGAAAAGCTGATAATCCCATGTGACTACCTGTGCAAACACCAGCCGGCCGCCGCTTATCGGCCGCCGCCAAAAACAAACAAACAGAAAATCCGTTATATATATATTATTATTAATTGTTAAGGTTTTTGACTATAGGTTGATAAATATGTGCAAAATTTCTAATGCTTATACATACAGAATAATTAAGAATATTATATTTGAGAATTGTCCACAGCTGGTCATAATTGTTTACAATTTGAGATACAGTAATGTCAGAAAGAGAATCTTATCTTTCTGAAATAGCCATAGAGGGAGAATGTAAATCATCAGCATCTGCTTCTATTTCGAATGAAGAAACTTGAAGCTCCCCAAACTCTCAGCTAGTACATTTTCTCATTCACGCTTTCAAGCCTTCCTTTGCTTTCTCCATTAACTTCTCTCAGTCCCTAGTTACTCTCCTCTCATCGGTAAAAAAAAGAAAAAAAAGAGAAAAGCTTCCTCTTCTGCAATTTTGCCTCGTTATAGCCTGAAGTCCAAGGCTGGCCTCTCTCTCTCTCTCCTCTCTCTCTCTCTCTCTCTCTCTCTCTTTTGCTCTCTCATTCTCTTTGTATCTCTCCATAGCTTGTGCATCCAGCCATGACTGTGATGCTCACTGCCCTGAGCCCTATAACACACCCAATTAGAGAGTGAGAGAGAGCGAGGGGAGGGAGGGAGGGAGGGAAAGAGAGAGGGAGAAAAGAAAAAAGATAGATCCCGGTTCACGCATCATGAGAGGCACAGATGAGAATCGGGTGCTAGGCGTACTATTGTTTGTTTCAGGAAGGGAGTGCGAATATAATAAACTGTTAATAGTTCATGGCATGACTATTTTTTCTTTTGTACTGCTCTTTCCTTTTCCTCCTCTTCTCCTCCTCTTTTTTTCTCTCTCTCTCATGTTTTCCTTCACTTCTGTCCATTGTGAATG
The DNA here is from genome assembly GCA_011419295.1 of Clarias macrocephalus. Taxonomy (NCBI): domain Eukaryota; kingdom Metazoa; phylum Chordata; class Actinopteri; order Siluriformes; family Clariidae; genus Clarias; species Clarias macrocephalus. The sequence continues at coordinate 20,759 of JAAGKR010002867.1, forward strand.
AATTAATCACACGTTCATCCGGTCAGCTTGTATGATATACAGTATATTGCATAGTGCACGGCTTTCGCTATATAATTTTTACGTCCACAAATTGAGGGCCTTCGGGCGTTTAGTGGGAATTGTGTGCGGAGGTCAGAAGACTTTTTGGCCATAAACAAGATCAGGGTCTGCAGATAAGGAATGCCCCGAAAGCCTTTGTGAAACATGGCGGTGGATCAGTGATGCTTTGAGGCTGTTTTATGGCTGGTGGCAGGAGCTTTCTTTAAGATTGATAGCACCTCGCCTCACGCTGCATGATGCAACGTCGCGGCCCGAAACCTGGTTGCTGACATTGGCAGTAAATTAATTTTTCAAGATTGTGATCCTGAACATGTCTACGATCCGCACAGAAGTCACGATATTCCAAATCCACATGCACAAAACTAAGAACGTAACCAGGCTTACAATGTTCCACATGGAGAAGTAGCCAAGATTCAAGTTCAAGTATACAGGTTTAACATTTATAAACTAACTGCATGTGTTTTCATATTTTATCCAGGGTCTCTATTTTAGACATATTTTAATCATGATTTATAAAATAAATGTTTTATTACAAACCATAAATTCTTATTCATGACATTTCTGCACTGGATCTTTTAAGTTCACCATCACGACAAGTCTCTTTAAACTTGGCGTACCAACCTTTAGCTACACATTACATCTAGTGGATCTCATCCGTACTCATTTTTGAGCCATTGGTGAACTGTTCCTTGTGAGTTTTACATTTATGTAGTATGTTGATACTGGTGATTGTGGTGGTGTCACCTGTAGTGCAAAAAAAATTTAAATGATTGAATGTGGGCCATGTAATGTTTATAGGTTTCATATAAAGGGATAAAAAAAGTGAATCCTTTTTTCTTGCCAATTTTCGGTTCGACCGTCCAGTAGGGGGCGATAAATGCACCAACCATACATAAACTCAGAAGAAGTAAAAGCTGAATTTTTGCTTTTACCTGCATTTTGAAAACTTGCAAAAATGCAAGTATTTGAATTTGTAAGCGGTTTGTATTTTCTGCAAAAGCAATAATGTATTTTAAGGAATTCGTCAATTTTTAACCATTTGACCTTCCTAAATAATTGAAAAACGGTAAATTGATTGTGAATCGAAAACTGACTCATCGAGTCCATGAATGACTACAACCAAGAAATGTTACATTTTAGTATTTTATATCTCTAATTCTGTAGTAAATCTGAGTTCTGGTGTTTCTTCCACATACAAACTGTATTAGGTCACTGAAAACTAACTTTTTGGAAAATTCCTTTTAGGATGAAGATATCTAGGACGTTTTAACATTAGGGTCAATGGAATGTTTACGAGAACACTTGACCCTTGACGTCTGCGCGTAGAGCCAATATCATCCTCTGATCTACACTGCCATAGCTGATAAAGTAGGAAGGCGTTTCAATAATTCCTGAAAAATCGAAGGTTAACGTTCTTGTTCTTTTCTGCTCTTGTGTGGGTCACAAACCAACTAGGTGCATACAGTACTTCCACCTGCTATATTAGAAGATGCAAATACTACGGATGGAAATCACCAGTCACCTTCCAATACGATATTCTCACAATTCTTGAGTGGTGATGAGATTAAAATTGAGATTCTATAAGTATGTATTTTATAAATATTCATTAAACATTTTAACCCGATTTTATTCAAATGTTGGACCTTATATGTACAGTAGAATGTTCTTTATAACCATAATTGTTTTTTCACTTAAAAACCAAGTGCAGCGTTTAAACAATACTAACATCAAATACAAAAGTTGAACATTTAACATTTCTAATAATAATCATTTAAACTTAGCAGATAATTCACTCCTACCACACAGGATGGAAACGTGTAAATACAGTGGGTTACCTATAATAACGTGTAATAGGATTATAAAGAAGTGACGTTTTACCTCAGCTAGATCTAGGTCCTAGATACCTACTGTAGATCAGAGGCTTTTATCCAAGGCCAGAGTTGGATATAACGCGTTACTGTAATCTAATTACTTTTCCCTATTAAATGCATGTAATTTGAATACACTTACCAGTGTCAATAACATTACGTTACTAGCAGTGTTTAAAAATGTATCATAATGCGTTTAAAAATCACGTTTTGCGCGGCAGCATCAGTTTACGAGCATGCGCTTTAATCAGTCGTCGGAGAGTTTTGTAGTTTTTTACATTTGATGTTGTAACACGTTCGCTCTTTGTGCACTTTTTTTACATGCAATAATCAGTAATGTAATCAAATTACAATTTAAAAGTATTCATTAGTAATTTATCGTAGATTACTTTTTTTGAGTAGCTTCCCCAACACTGTCGGAGGCACATGATTTTAAAAAATGTTTCAGCATAAAACGCGTTCCTGTTCTTCGCTCGGTACAGAATCGGTTATATCTGAGGCTGATCGGCTGGTCACCAGTGACGACCGATCAAACTGAAAATCAGTTAATTCTAATCACTGGCTGATTAACCAGTTCATCTCTATTATAAACTTAATAGCTTTAAAAAATAGGTTTTGGAGTCAATGTGACGATACGTAAATCTCCATACAAAAGAATCGCGTTTCATAAGTCAAGCGATTTTGGCCAACATGGTTTTGCGATTAGTGTTACTGTATATCGCCGCCTGCCAGTTTGGCTGACCTAGACAGTGTGTTTTTTGACTTTTCATGCAGACTAAGCTTTTTTACCGCAAAGAAGGAAAAGAAATATATATTTTAAACATGTTTGCTAAGACCCCTGTCCTGAACAGCATTCCTGTGCTTGCATGTGAGAGATTTTCGAAAGCAGCATAAAGATTTAGAAATGTCATCAGGATTGAATGAAAACACTTTTCAAAACTGACATTAAAGGACGGGACATTTTTAACCTGGTCTCATGTAACACATTTCCACAATTTAGCAAACACGCAGCTTTGCTTTACTATACAGTAATATGTTTACAGAAAAGCACACAGAGGTTTTCTATACAGAGCCTGATAATTCGACGGATTCAGTCATTTAGGTTAAGCATCCAATCTAACGCGGGTAACGCGCGAGCTATTCGCGTGATCGGCATAACCACGTGACCGCCGTGTCGGACGCTGGGATGAGCGCCCTCGGGTCTACTTCGGTAAAATGTCTCAGTAAGCAAAAACTTGTATAATTACTTGAACGAGGTGTCTCTTCCGCTTCCCTTGGAGGCATGAACTCCTTCGGATCTCATTTGGAAAAAAAGCACGCCGAGGCAACTTTTGTTAATTTCCTAACATTAACCGGCTATGTTATTTTCTTTGCTAATACCAGGTTGGACTAGCGTTGATTCCTGCAGCTATTATAAACTGGCTAGGCAGCAAGTCACATTCTGTCTAATGGTAAAACTTCGTACAGTAAATTACAGGATATTTCACTCCCGATTAACTCATTGGTAAACTGAATGGTGGTGTTCATGAGAATAAGCAGCGCGCGTACAGCACAGGGAACTAATGACGTGTTCTCTAATGAAGTAAAACTCTGCAGATGCTTATATACAGTAATCGTGTTAAAAACTTTCTGCAATTTAATTTTTAATACTTATCATGTATCATGTGTCCCCTAAACTTCTGCGAAATAAAATGTTATATATCATAAAGTTTGTTTGACATGGCTTAAGGAAAACTGTGTGTGTGTGTGTGTGTGCGTGTGTGTGTGTGTGTGTGTGTGTGTGTGTGGGGCGCAGTAAGAGAGACACAGTGACATTTAAGATGAAATAGATTTTATCTTAAATGTTTGTGACAACATCAGGCTGAGGGGAATTCGCAGGAAAGGTTTTATTTTTCGGTGCCTTGTTTTGTGTGTGTGTATGTTTGGGGGTGGAAGTGGGAGGGGTGGGTGCGAGGCGTCTGAAACGCAGGATGTATCAATCAGTCATATACCAGACTGCAGGTGTTTCCAAGTACTCTCTCTCTCTCTTTTACACTCACACACACACACACACACACACACACACACACACACACACACACACACACACACACACACACAGGACCTTGGGTCACTGAGCTGAAGCGGATCTATTGTGTGCCCATTAGCACCCCTTCTTATGGTCAGAGGATCCTTTGTACCCAAAACAATACACCCACGACACACACACACGCATACACACAGACACACACACACACATGCCGACGCACGCACACACACATACACAATGATTGAGAACAATAATAGCGAGCGGTCAACCTTCCTTGGAGACAGACAGGCCGAATGTTTGACAGATATTTTCTTTGTGCATTGTGTGTGTGTGTGTGTGTGTGTGTGTGTGTGTGTGTGTGTGTGTGTGTTACTGTTTTACTCCTGTGGCCTGGAAGAGGTGTTTAATTTTGACATTATTTTAGCTCTGCTCACATGTGACCTGTGTGCGTCATCGAGTCTCTTTTGCTCACACATACTCTCTCTCTCTCTCTCTCTCTCTCTCTCTTATTCCCTCATTCTCTCGAGTACAAATTTGTAGCATTTAACAAGCTGAGTGCTATAGAAAGAGGTGAGTTCTCAGAGGGTACCATATGACTTGCATGGACTACATTAACACACCTTTAGACACACACACACGCGCACATTTTGCTGAGGGACTATGAGAGTATTTGCTGCTAGCTGCAGGGACTCATGGGTATTTTTTTACCTGCAGTTATTCCTGGAGGAAGAAGCAGACTATTAACATTAACTACACACAAACAGAAAAACAACCTGGAAGCGACAGAGAAGAGCGAGAGAGAGAGAGAGAGAGAGAGAGAGAGATTTAATAAAATGTATTTTAAGCTTGTAGTTCTCTCTACACATGCATACTGTTTATATTATATTGCGTACTCATAGGAGTGAACAATATTTGACCAACTAATCAGCCAATCATTGTTTATCCATCGAATAAATCCGTCTTCAAGATGAGTAATGTCTCAGATCATAATGTGTCCCCCAGAGTACACTGTACGAAAACAGCCGTTCATAGAGTATTTATGTATATAATTTCCCCTCTTATTACATATGAGTTATAGGATAACACAGTTTGAACTGAAATCTGAATTAATTACCTGTAATCTAAATCTGATTAACACAACCGTACCAAAATTGTGAAGAACACACTCGTAACTCAAATCTGAAGAACATTAACTTAACCTAAATCTAATTACCACAACATTAATTTAAATCTGAATGCCACAACCATAACTCATATCTGAATAACACTGCATTAACAAAAATGTGAATAACACACTTTTAACTCAAATCTGAATAACATTCCCTTAATGTATACCTGGTTAACACACCCGTAATATAAATCTGAATAACACAACCTTAACCCAAAACTGATTAATACAACCTTAACTCAAATCTGATTAACACACTCTTAATCTAAATCTGATTAATACAACCATAACTCAAATCTGAATAACACATTTGTAATCTAAATCTGATTAACACAACCTTAACTCAAATCTGAATAACACATTTGTAATCTAAATCTGATTAACACAACCTTAACTCAAATCTGAATAACACATTTGTAATCTAAATCTGATTAACACAACCTTAACTCAAATCTGAATAACACTGCCTTAATCTAAATCTGATTAACACAACCTTAACTCAAATCTGAATAACACTGCCTTAATCTAAATCTGATTAACACAACCTTAACTCAAATCTGAATAACACATTTGTAATCTAAATCTGATTAATACAACCTTAACTCAAATCTGAATAACACATTTGTAATCTAAATCTGATTAACACAACCTTAACTCAAATCTGAACGACATACCCTTAATCTAAATCTGATTAACACAACCATAACTCAAATCTGATTAACACACTCTTAATCTAAATCTGATTAATACAACCATAACTCAAATCTGAATAAAACACTGTTAATCTTAATCTGATTAACACAACCAAACTCAAATCTGAATGACATACTGTACCCTTAATCTAAATCTGAATAACAAACTCAAATTTGAATAACATTCCCTCAATTTAAACCTGGTTAACACACCCTTAATCTGAATCGGATTAACACAATTTTAACTCAAATTTGAATAACACCCCCTTAATCTAAATCTAATATGAATAACGCACTATTAACTCAAATCTAAATAACATTCCCTTAATCCAAATCTGAATAACACAACCATAACTGAACGGTACAGCCCTAACTCTAGTCAGACACAACTTTAACCTAAATTTGAATTACACACCCTTAATCTGAATCTGCACAACACACTTATAACTCAAATCTAAATAACACACTCATAACTCAAATCTGAACAGGCCACCTTAACTTAAATCTGAATAACAAACCCAATCCGTAATAAATAACCCTGAATTCAAAACTGAATATCATACCTTTACCATGAATCTGATTAACACACTCTTATTTAAAATCTAATCTTTAAATTTAACTCATTGCATTTTAATTGTTTTTCTATTTTTAGTGTTCCTCAGTTTACATCTGATTGCAAAAGTTGTATGCACATAGTGTGATTATATAAAAAAGTCGACATATTCCTGTTACATATAACATTAAAAGAGAAGCTGTTAGGAATATTAAAGGAGCCGCACTCTCTTGCATTCTTCACATGTCTAGGCTATGGGTTTGAGTGGCTAGATAAAAGCTCTAGCTCACTAAAATCACCCCAAACCATTAGCCAAAATTTGCTGTTATCTGATCAGGACCAAGGCAGAAATTTTAGCAAGGGAAAATTTGTTATAAAACCCCTGCAGGTCATTACTCAAAGAACAGCATAGCCTTGGTGCAGTCTGGTGGCTGCAGAATCACGGTGTCAGGGAATCATCGATAGCCTCAAATTTAAATTTATTTTGGCACAGAAATCACAAAATAAATAAAATCTTCGGAAATTCATGCTTAAAAAAGCATATGCCCTCAGTCAGGTCGAAATCCTTTAAAAAACCTTAAAAACAGGAGGCCCTCGCACAATTTAACAGATCCTGAATGGTTTCAAAAGGACTAATCAAGAGAGATGCTTACATGAAAAAGACTTGAGTGCTGTATTTCACTTGAGTTTCGGTGGTTGCCATATCACATTAAAGGTGAATAAAGATCTTTTCTAAAGATTTTTTTCGCATCACTACAGCCTTTGACTTCAAAAGGCGTCTGTAGGCTTTTAATTTCCATGGAAAACCTATTATATGTTTTTTCTAACAAAAAATGGTCATGGATTGTATGTTCAGATATGAATAGTGTTTAAAATTTCAATCATTTTCATTCTTTTTTTTTGAGCATGTATAAATATTCTCTAATCCCTTTTGTACTTGCCTCCATCCTCTTTAATATCCTTTGTGCAGCTTTCGGGTTATAATATTCCTCCTGACACCTTTGTTACTTTGTAACTGCTAAATGTCACAAATTTGTTTGCAAATAGTTTTTCCCCCCCATTAATATTCAAAGTCATGCAATCTTTTTATTTATTTTTATTTGTTTGTTTCTTTCTTTCTTTCTTTCTTTCTTTTTTAAGTTAAATTGTACATCATTTTTTTTCATTTTGCATTTCCAAAACGTTTCCAAGATTACACAATCTTTTAAAATAGTTTTTCATTAATAGTGTGTGTAATCCAATTCTAAGGAAATGGAAAATCAATATTGGTAACTGAAATGAACAGTGATTGTTGATTGTAGATAGGCGTGTTGTTGATTGTCGGCACTCAGACGTCAGGGCGCCGCAGGCAGCTCCGCCGCCAGCCTTGATGAGGAGTGTTTGCCTCCCGTCACTCTTTCTAAGATATGCCCACACTGATTGCGTGTGTACTTGCTGCGCCACTTGACAGTGTTTTTACAGGCCTTACAGAATAACTGACCATCTGATCCTGAAGTCGTTGAAGTGCTGATCAACTCTGACAAATAATAATAAAACAATAGGTTCCTTATTATACGTGTAACAGTGGAACTGGAAGTCATAATTACTGTAAGCCTTAATTTTAGAACTGACTGAGTGCAAATGGTGGACAACAAATGAAGACCATAAATTTAAATGATCAGCAAAGAATTTTTTATTGTTTTTGAGTTTAATTTTAAAAAGATAATACCATCTTTTTATAATTATTTTAAAAAATGTTGCTTTATTTTAATATTTTCCATTTTAAAATAATATCTTTATATAGGTTTGGCGGATCGAATCTTGCTTCTAGTGTTTGGTTGTGTGTGTGTGTGTGTGTGTGTGTGTGTGTGTGTGTGTGTTCGACATATACTTGGTGGATTTCCTCCCCGTACTCCATTTCCTTCCACAGTCCATTGTAACCTAAATTTCCAAATCACCCAGAGTGTATGATTGGTCGTGCAAGTTTGCTTGCGGCCAGTCATGGGTTGGCATCACCGGTGAATGTACAGTAGTTATTATCACTACTATAGTATGAGGGATTTAAAGCCTGCAAGTGTTTGACAGTAACCTAATTCTTTTAGGTTTCTGTTTATGTCGCCACTTATTCCACTTTAGAATACACTCAGCTAGTTGTATCCCAAATATCGTAAATTGGAAAGCTAATGCGCTATAAAGGGAGTAAGTGAGAATCCCTTGTTCCACACACTAAGTAGTGCCCATGTTCAGGGATTAGAGATGGATTTGGAATTTATAGCCTTGTGTTAGCGGCTAGTTAGCTTTGTGGCTAACAAAAGCTCTCAGGTTAACTAGCAGAAATGAAAGATCGAAATAAACAACATGGATGGTTCATGGGCGATTTGAAACGACTTAGAAGCCGTTACTAAGATAACAAAGTATTTATTAAGATGATAAATCACCCCATCCAGGGTCCTGCCAGAAGTTCCCTGGGATAGGCTCCAGGCTTAACTGGATTGACGGATGGATGAATGGACATGCTACAGTATTTGTAACTGCAAACAATTAATATTTTAGAATTATATAAGAAACTGATAAATTCCTAAAAAAATACTTCAGTTCATTCCTCCTAAAGTCATAAATGTGTTTCTTCTGTCCATTAGTGAATTATAAAGTGAATCTTTTTTTCCCCTCCTGGATATGTTGGTGTATGTTACTTTTACGCATAGTGAAAAATTTCGTGACTGTTAGACATAAAAAAAATAAATAAATCACCACCCACATTATTCTTTGTTAAATAATATGTTTTTAATTTATTTAGCATTAGGCTTAGATTTCAGTATGTCGAGCATCTGCTAGATTGTACAAGTCCATGAGAATGTGTTGTCACTATAGAAACAATAACACTAAGGCTGGGCGCATTAATATAAACCTCTGAATAAACTGTAGGTGTTAAAACAATCACGGATCTTGTGTTGTATAGACACATTGGCAAGGTGAACAAATTGCTTTCGCTCAGATGTTACTGTATGAAATGATAATCGCTGAAGCACAAAGTAAGAACTACATACTGTACAGAACGCTAACCTGAAATGCAGTTCTACACAACTTAAAGGCAGGGTATTAATTGGATCAGCTGCTTAAGCCAAGTGTTTCATATACAGTCTAAACTTCTAATTCCATGATCTTTCCTTAAGTTTATTCCTTTCTCCACTGTAAAGCAATGCTAAAGGCATCCAGTACAGTATGCAATGATCTCTTTTGAACAGCTGACATTGAGATGTGTCTACTACTTATACTGTACTTTGTAAAGCCTTTATAACAGCTCTAATCTGAGGTGATGATTGTTAATTGGTGATTTTTGAGGCTGGTAACTCTAAATGAACTTCTCCTCTGTGGTGCTTGATAGGTTTTTACAAATGCATTTGACAATCTTGCAAGAACTATTCCAGAACAGCTGAACTTCAAAGTCGAATTCAAAATTTCACATTCAAATTGATGTCTTTTTATTGTTGGTGTTGTTACTTAATTCTCTAACGCCATACTGTATGTGTTTTAGTTTAGAAAAACCCTTTTATGTGACCCTCCAGCCACACCAGTCCATAGAACAGCAGAGCTGAGCACCAAACTGGGGACGGGCTCTTCCTGTGTGAGGTCACAATAGGGGGGAAAAAACCTATTTGGCTTGTTTAAACCCTGAACAATACAAAAATGTGGAAAAAAAAGTGCAAAGAATGTGTTTTTAATGTTTTTTTCTGGCTTGAGAGAGCCAAGAACTGAATGTCTATAAATGATTAAAAAGTGAATTTGCATAATCCTCTTTAACAACAGACTGCGCCTGTGTTTTTTGGTGAAAAGCTAATTCATAAGGCTGTGATATTTGAACTCATTCGTGCATGACTCTTTTAAATGAATCTGTCACAAACCATTATCCGGAATCAAATGCTAAATATACTGAAGTTCCGTTGTTTAAGGGATCCCTCTGACAGACCTGGCATGTAAATCCACAGCGCTGGTGCGGTATCTTCCACCAGTCCGTGCACATTCATTACTAGTAGTCACAACACATATCCAGGTCGCATCCGTCTTAATGACCCGGCGAAAGCGCCGCATTATCAGGACATCTTAACCAGGTTATTAAATTACATGCTCATTCATGTCTAATTTTGTTGGCCCGTTGGCTCAGAAACTAGTTACAGGAACTAATCTCTTTAATAGGGTTAGATCATAATGAAATCTTTTACATTTGTAATAAAATAACAATACACGATTCACAGTTTATTCATGTGTGTACAAGATAAATAATTTTAAACGAAGATTTGTATCAGAGAGATGGGGTGAAATAAAATAAGATAATGGTATTTATATTATTAATAACTAAAATTCTGTCAAATCCTTAAACCTGATTGTTTAGGAGGTGATTCATTTAAGCTTTTTTAGTCACACTATTGTGCTCTGTATTCACTTTTACAGAGGACTCAAGAGGAATGACTGTTTATAGCTTCTATAGATTAAGTCTCACAAAATGTATTTAATTATTGATGCTCCCATCACCAACAAGTGTAGACGTTTGACCTTGCCGCGACCTTGACCATCAAAAAGTTTATATGCTAGTTATGGAGATAATTCCAGGTAAATTATCGGTAAAACATTGTACTACATGTTGTCGAGATGTCATTTTGGAATAACCATAATATAATCATATAATAATCATATAATAATCATATAATAATCATACAATAATCATACTCTGGGTCCTCTTAAGATTCCTGGTCCTCATTTTGTACCGCTGACTTTCTCACCAGTCTTACTCCCTATTTATCCAGATTTCTTTAAGTTACTTTTTGGCACTGTCCAATTTTTAGCAGTGATCTACTGTATGAAGAACTGGACGAACCCCTCTGTGACATCACGCATTTCTTAAGATCGACTGGGAGAGATCTGCCCAGCACCATCTTGGCAGGACATGACTCCGCTCGAACCTTAGTTAATCCATAAAATGGAACAGACGGAGCCTGGCTGTTGGTTGGAACATGCCTACTTACCTCAGTCACCACAAGATAGATAGTGTAGCTTAAGCTTAGCTTAAATGCTAAGGTGGCTAACATAAATGTTGAGGTCATTTTATCGTTACATTACTCTGTCGTCTATACCTATAGATGAACATGCCTCAATTCGGCCACGCCCTTAATTTTATAGCTTAATGTATTATTAACTGATAAAACCCTTAACCATACACTCACCCCATACCACCCAGCTACCGCAGGTTGGAAAGATAGTGGGGTTGCGTCAGGAAGGGCATTCGGCGTCAAACCAGATGGTATCCTGCGACAACCCCTGGACAGGAGCAGACGAAAGACAAAAAAAATGGCATTTTAACTGCTGAGAAAAAGATTAATCCCCATACAGTTGTCATGAATGGGAACTCTAGCTATGGAGACCAAAAAATTGTTTGTTATAAAAATTACCGTTTTAACATGTGAGTCTGTGAGCATTGACTCACTTTTGGAGCCAGCCTACCATCCTAGTGGTCATGTGAGGAACTGCATGTTTTGACACACTGCATTGAATTAATTTCTCGGAACTGAAGGTTGCCTCTTGTTGAAACTGCAATGCTTTCACTCTCTAGTGGTTGTTGTTGTTGTTGTTGTTGGACTTTTGACTGCTCCCATCGAGGGGTCGCCACAGCGGACCATCCTATCCGCACAAGAACTTGGCACAGGTTTCTTGGCACGCAACTCTCCTATTTTAATCCGGGCTTAGGACCGGCACTGCATCCAGTGGCTGGGGTTTGGGCGTTGGGTGAAAATCATCAAAAATATAAACACAACTAAAAACCCTTTGTGTGAGCAATAGAGACTCTGGTTTGCGCCTTTTAAACCACGCTATTTTCCAGTAACAGCACAGGCTTTTAAGGCTTTAATCCTTGCATAAACTTTACACAATCACACAAAAAAAGGATAGATTTCTGCCTTGTGTAGCTGTAACATACTCATACTATGTCAGTTTTACTAAAATAAATTACGTTCACAAATCGACTCATCTCTGTTTTTTTTGTTCACCTTATCTTTTACTTGAATGGAAATGCCGGCCTTAATTTAAACATGATGTTACATGAATCTTGCAGTTGTAACTGTGTAAGATAACAAAAGATGGTCTATGGCAATGCAAACATCCATATAGAGCGAACTATGTTATTTAAACCTGTTAATTAGAGATACAGAACTTCTCAGACAGTAAGCGAAATATGAAATGTAAATATGAAACTCAGGGGCTCAGAAAAGACATACGACTTGATTGAGATTCTGCGCGCAAAAACCTTTCTATCACATCTGTAGTGGGCTGGAAGCACCTCAGTAATTGCATTCCTCCTCCTCCTCCTCCTCCTCCTCCTCCTCCTCCACCTCGTCCTCCTCGTCCTCGTCCTCTTTGGCAAAACTCCCTGTAAACTCGGCAGACTACACAGAGAAGATAATGCATCTGCCTTCCTATACAAAGCTCCGCACAGATTAGCTGAAAGATTTTCAATAGGACGTTCCTGTTTGGTGTTGCTTCTGATTGAACACAGATAGTCTTGTAGAAAAATACGTAGATAGTCTGCAGAATTCGTAATAAAACCTAGTACTGTAATAAGATCTCCGTTAATCATTTTAACCAGATTAAACCTGCAGGGGATCTGTGATTTTTAATTTTAGTTGTAGTGGTGCAAATTGCTGTCCATTGTCCATTGTCTAAAGTGTCCATTGCCAACATCATCATCATTATTATTGTGTTATCATAGTTATTAGCCAATTTGTTCAGTCACTTGAACCAACTGGGTTTAATCCAAAGCTCAATAACTTTTATCAACTTGAATCTAATGAACAGCTTAATGAAGACTTGTTCTGTGAGTGAATAATCTCGGGATAATAATAAAAAAAACCGCTAGGGCTCCAATAAATAGTGTAAAACCTTTAAATACGAGTCTGGTATTAGAAAAGCTGGATTATGTTAAATTATTCTGTTCTTAGGGGTACATGGAATTATTTCACCCCATTAAATGGTGTTCTGTCCGCAATGAGTTTAAAGACTCCAAAGTATGTGCAGAAGATTTCGTTTTTTTAATGGTTCATAGATGACAGATTTTTGTATTTTTACAGTATATATAGTTCAAAGCAAATATATTCATATATTACTGTACATAGCGCACTGTATGTCAATGAACTGTAGATATGAGCTCAGGGACTTTGATCATGGGATGGTTGTTGGGACCAGATGGGCTTGTTTGAGTATTTCGGAAAACTGCTGATTAGCTGGGATTTTCACTCAAAACAGTCTCTAGAGTTTAACTCAAAATAGTGCAGGGGAAAAAGAAACTATCTAGCGAGCAGCGGTTTGGCAGACAGAAACCCCTTGTTAATGAGAGAAGTCAGAGAAGAACAGCCAGAGTGGTTCGAGCTGACAGGAGGTCTAGAGTACCTCAAAGAATTACTTTCTTACTTACAGTCGTGGTGAACAGAAAAGCATCTCAGAATGTGCAGCATACAAAAGTATGGTCTAGGGATTTTTTTCTGGCATCTAACTATAGTATTGTTAACATTATTGTGCTAAATCTAGGCAGTAGGCAGACGCCCTTATCCAGAGCAACTTACATTTTTATCTTGTTATACATCTGAGCAGTTGAGGGTTAAGGGCCTTGCTCAAGTGCCCAGCATGGGGCAACTTGGTGGTTGTGGGATTTGAACCTGCGATCTTCTGAACCGTAGTCATATATAGGGGGGTTTATAGGGACTTTAACTTTATTTCTTTATTCAAGCATTTTAGTAGTGGAAACCATCAAGGTGGTCGCCATAATTGGACGCCCTGATTCACATCTGAAATGCTGGCCTTAGTGATCCTTGAAAATCGGAGGATAACTTGTGGAACAACTCGCGGAAGAGACTCATACAGTATGTATGTCTGTGGGAACTGAAACACAATTATTCATGAAAACCACTTGCTTGACTTTATCAGTCTCTCATTTTTTGTGGAGGAATTTTGTCCCGTTCTTCTTTCCAACATTGCTTCAGTTCACAGAGTTTTTCGGGCATTCACAGCTCCATCTCTTAAGGTCACGCCACAGCGTTTCAGTTGGGTCGAGGTCTGGCTTTTGACTAGGTCAGTCCAAAACCGTGATTATTAAAATTTTTTTAATAAGATTGACTGGTGTGCTTCTGACCCTCAAAACATGGATAATTTTTGCCAAACATGGAGCTGGCCATTAAGGCCAAACAACTTGACTTTGGTCTCATCTGTCCGTAGGGCATTGTTTCAGAAGCCTTGTGGCTTGTTCAGGTTCAGTTCTTTGAACCTTAGTTGTGCTCCTGTGTTTTCATTTTAGAGGCTTTCTCCTGGCAACTCTTCCAAACAAACTGCATTTGTTCGGTCTTCTTCTAATTGTGCTGTTATGAACATTTAACATGCTCAGTGAGATGTAGCTCATGGGTTTTTGTATTTCTCTCAGCATTGCACGTTCTGACCTTGTGGTCAATGTCCTGAATACTTTACACTTGTGGATGATCTTTCTTACTGGACCTGGTTGGAGCTGCAAATTTGTATGATATTTTTACCCAAAAACAAATAGAACAAAAAAAAATTATGTACATTTTGAACATAATTGCACACACACACACATGTGTGTATTTATATATTTTGACAGTCCAAAATTATGTACAGAACAAAAGACTTCATCAGTGAATTTGTGTTTTTCTTTGGAATTTCACTGTTTGTGTGCGTGCATGCTTTGAGGACATTATGTATTGCATTGCTGTGTTTCTGTCTCTGTACTGACACAGCAGCAGTCCTGAATATTTTATCACAAGAATGTTGCGTTTGCTCTTATATTCTGTATGTGTGTGTGTGTGTGTGTGTGTGTGTGTGTGTGTGTGTGTGTGTGTGTGTGTGTGAGCGTGTATGCACGCACACAATGCGCCCCACGCTTTTGATACTGCCAGGAAAGCCCGAGTAGTGCATTAACACTCAGAAAAAGGTGTTTGCAACCACGTTCCTTCTCTCATGCCGCATTTCTGTCTTATTCAGTTTCACTCTCTCCTCCTGTCAGGCACAAACACAAGGCAGAGCATGAAATAGTAGGGCACTGGCGGAGAAAGCATGTAAATATTTCACCACTTTTCCTGACTTTTAAAACAATGGTTTGACATCCATTCTGTATAATTAATGAAACCTAATTATACGCTCCAGTTTGCTGAATCAGGGTTAGCATAGTGGGTAAGGGGAGAGTGCCGTAATTAGCTAATGAGGCTAGATATTTTGGTAGATCATTCGCTCGTTCGGTTATGATCTCGAAGACTGAAGGTCTGGGTGAAATTTGTCGTAAATCAGCAGCTAAAGGGGTTTTGTAACATACTGTTTTTCAAATGTCTTTAGCTACCAGGCATCACGCTAAGCTTCTGCGTGTCTGCTCCCGCGACCCTTATTAAGCCTATGTTTGTGTCCATTTAGTGGACGCTACAGTAGTGCTGGACGACATTTATTTATTTATTTTTTGGACACTCCATCCTGAAACACATTAAAAGGGTCTATAGTGGATATAAATAGCGACACACCCTTATTAAAATTGCAAAACAAACCATGTCATCTTTTTTAAACATTGTTAATGTGATAAAGCATATGCAAATAAACAGCAAACGGAAATCTTAGGTACAGTAGAAAAAGAAAAAAATATATTTTCAATGCAATATTGATAAAACCAAAACTTCAAAGACAACTTAAATCACCTTAAATGATGTGGCAAAATGCATTATTGTCTAAAGAAGGAAGCATGTCCATGGCAACACGATACTCAAACCAGGACTTTTGATTGTGCAGAATGGCATAACACGGTTATAAGAGTAAAAACTCCCATTATTTCTCTATATAATCCTCTCCTACACTAATGCACTTATCCCAGTGTGTCACTAGTGCTTGGATACCATCAAGTTAGAAAATTTTCTTAGTAGGCTTACACAATGATTCGACTGTAACCTTCACGCCTAAAACGCTGGCCTCCCAGGAACCCCTTTCATGGTCCAAATGTGTGGAAATGGCTTGGAGTGAGTTCAGGACTATAAGCTGATGTGGCAATAACACCCAGTCGAGTACCTGAAATGTGCAAGTGGTTTTCGTGAATGATTGCTTATACAGTTCCCACTTACAGATGCATTTCTTGCGCCATCATTCACAAGAAATTTCAGTCTCGGTTTGACTTGAACGCAACCGTGTATTTTGGTACAAAACCTGTAGCTTTAAGTTAACAGCTTAGAGTGATGAAAAATTGAACCTTCCAGCGTAATAATAGGCCAAAGCACAAACCCAGATTCACAAGAAGATCAACATTTTGGAGTGGCAAAGTCACAACACAAGATCTAAATCTTATTGAAAACCTTCGGAACGTCTCGAGGAAGGCTGCACATCTGGAGCATTTGTGCAAGGAAGAGGGGAATGAAATCAGCAAATAAAGATACGAACTGGGATAAAAAAAAATCCTTCTAAAAAAGAATAATTGCTGTAATATAAGTTGTAAAGAACCTTATATAATATAAGGAGCTTTGAAAAAAAAGTTTAAGTGGTATGCTGCTCATTTGCTTTTTTTCTTTTTCTTTTTCCTATTATATAGTGATTACCTTAGAGGATACAAAGCTACATATTTGTGCAATTATTAAGGCTAATATAGCAAGAAAGCTATATTCTCAAACCCAAATGGAATTACTCTCTCACCCACACACAAGGTTATTAGTATTATGTTGTATTAACAGGGTTGTATTTTTGTTAATCCTAGTTCTATTTGTTTTCCACTTGAATGTTGTTGGTTTGAGAAAATTACATTTTAAGTGGGAAAAAGATGTGACCTGATTTAGATGTTTGTTTGTTTTTTACATTATAAAAACTTGCAGGGGTGTCTATACTTTTGATGATACATTTGACATTGCTAGCCCAGTTAATATGTTGATTACTGGGATAAAACCAGTTCAGAAAACTGATAAGCAATATAAAAATACTGTTGGTCAATGTTTCAATAATAGGGGTTTGAATACATTGTACAGGATCATAAACATTGGCGTTGAACTCAATGACCCGTAGTTACATAGAGAGGACAGAAAAGTAGTCAGTAGTTTAGATTTTTGCTAAGCCCATACGTCTCAGCAGACAAAACAGGCCAGGACTTGTGAAAATGTTGCGATGATGTTAATTTGCCAACATTACAGACATCGTGATGACGTTGGTATTAGGTTGTTTGAAGGAAAGTCAGAACAATGTTGACTACATGACTGTGGGATAACGTTGAACCATGCCCCAACACTGATGGAAAAAAAAAACTTTTAACTTTTAAACAATATTAATGAAAACTGATGGACTGAATGGGATTTGAAATAAAATATTAAATTGGAAAGTAGCCAAATGGGTAAAAACGTGTAACATCTGCTACCTACAGTATTGTGTAAAAGCAGATGTGTGGTGTGAGATACACATGCAGTGTCTGGGAAACTGTTGTGTCTGCCCCAATCTCGGATCAGAAGTCTATACCCTGTTAGAAATTTAAGGGAGCATGGATGTGGCCAGATGTTGTGCGGATGGATGTTAATCAGCCTAAATGCCCAGTTGTTGTTTTGAGGTTGTATTTGCAATGTTGTATTTGGGTAAATGTAATCTCGATGTAATTTTCTCAAAGTTGTTATAGTTTTCAATAACAATTAGGTCTACTTCAGGAGCGATGGAGAACCCAAAGGGAAATGTTTGAGGGAAAAAAAAAAATCTGTTAAGGGGGAAAAAATAACGTGGGTGGATCGGGAAAAAAAAATCTGGATGAGAGGAAAAAATATAGACCATGTGACTCACTTCCGTGTCAGCCATCCAGCATCGAAATATGTAAAGGTCCATGTACATCAGGGCATTTTAGGCTTTGCTGTGTCGAAATATGGTGTGGAGCATCTTGTAGAGTAAGATTTGTGCTTATAGCTTTTAACGTAATAAAATTTATCGTTGCATACCTTATCCTATTTCATGAGCAGTATGGTTTCCTGTAGTATTCCTCTTGACATCAGAAATATTTGAGGTCCTGGACCTTCACTGCAGCCAGTGGACAGCTCTAACATTACCTCAACACAACAGTGGCTAAAATGTGCTGACCTACTTGCGAGTTTTGTATTTTTGTGATGGAAGACTGACCTGGAAGTGTGAGTCATATGATTTCCATTTTTCTCCATCGTATGTATATACTGTATATATATATTTCGCATCCACACTTTTTTTTCTTCAAAAGAATTTCCCACCCATTTTCCTTAAAAAAAATAAATAAATAAATAATGAAATAAAAAGGCTAGCCCCTGCACCACAGTCCCCTCAGATACAGCATGTTAGCCTTTAGCTAATGTGCTTTAGATGTGACACCCTGTAGCTCCTTGACTTTTTGCCACTTAGTGACCCCATAGCAAAATTTTGTTGCTCAGAATGAACTTTTTCTTGTCTCAGGAGACTGAATTGCGCCGTCTCATTACAAGCTCGACTTTGTCTTTTCTATTTCTCTTAAACCCCACTTAGGAAAATAACTGAGACATAACCCGAGACATACCTGAGAAACATTTGAGAAATCTGAGATGTACATGAGAAACAGAGCTGCATTTGAAGGAGACGGAGATGAGCCATATGTAAGGCCATAATGAGATTAAAGCCAGATATAAATGAGATGCATGAAACACAAATGAGAAATATTATAGTTTTATTGAACATATAAAAAATCCTCAATTAACAGCATACAGTGTAATAAATGTAAAATTCACACAATATAACAGACACCAGCAAAATCTGGCAAATCAAGACACTAAATGATACAAAATGTCACGCAACCTGACAAAGATATTAAGGGTAACACTGCTCAACTCAACGTATGGTTTTTACAGGTGTTACACAAAGGCCACAGCATTGTGAGAATCTTCCAGTGAAAAGAATCAGTCAAAAAGGAGATAAAAATTGTAAAGGAAAATTGGTTGCTTGCTGTATGTGAGGGCTACAAGAACGGGCCAAAGCCAGGAAAAGTTCTTTCTCACCGGCTACTACATCAGTCTTCTCTTGTGGTGGATATCCAACAGGTTTGTCTGAAACTCCTGGAGTTGCTTAGTATCTAATGGAACAAAATACATATATTAAATCATTTGGGATTTACCTAAACATTCAGCTACTCCATTCCAAACTGTTAAGAGGTGGGCTTGAGCTTACCCATGGGCTGGTGTTTACCTGACTGATGATGTGGTGCTGAGGGAGATTCCGGAACATTCTCCTGCAGTTTCTTTTTAGAGATTCTTGGTCTCCTGAGGTGGCATGCTTCTGAAAAGAACCCAGTTAAAGTAAAATGTATATAATTACCAAGATAACATTTCCAAAAACAAACATATTGGTCTTTATTTATAGAATATAATTAACTGATGTCTCTAAAGTTACATGTTCTGGTAACTACTGATAAACACTGAACACTCTATAATAAAACTACTGGTTTTCAAAAACTGATAATGTAGTAACATTAACTTACTATTAAAAAAAAAAAAAAGGTAAAAAGTAACTTAATATGTCAAACCACACTTAGGACATGCCTAATAATAATACTGTGACTAGGTGACTGATTTTTACCATGAAAAAACCTCAAGTGTTAGTTACCTTGATATGCTAATCCACATGCTAAACCACCCACAGGTGGCATTTGAATTCCTTTTTAAAGAACAAACGTACTGTAATTTTCAGCTAAGTATACCACAGTTTTTTTTTTTTTTACCACAGACTGTGGTTTTAACTTACATTCCGACTCCCTGTCAATAATAATTCATTTTCAATTCGGCAAGAAAAAGTAAAACCCACCTTCACCGTCCGCTTAGTCTTCTTCTTAATTTTTATCCGCGACAGGCAAAGTATGCTGCTACCATCACCTAAAGGTCTGGATGAATGATGGATAAAGTGGTTTTTGCTGACTTGACACCGAGGCCTGGCGATGCGCTGCACATTTCTCTAACACACTGGCCACTTTTGGCCTAAACATTTGCTGGCTTAGAGCATGTGTGGGAGCAATTGTGGAAAATTATTTCTTTATTATAATCTATATGTAGGCTTAATTGGGTTGGCCATGAAAAAATGTTGAACATTTAGTCATAAATGTATAATCAAAAATAGGTTTGGCCTTAAATGATAAGTGTATACAGAAATCACTGAACACAAACATTATCTCATTGCTTCACTTCTCAATAAAAAAAATTGTTAATGACATTTATTGCTAATGACATTTGTACAGAATGTTAAGAAGTTTGCCATTTGGCAGTTTAATTTCAATAAATTCATTAAGGTGTATACATTTGTAAAAGGTTAGCCATGTTGATCAACTAGGGACACCTGGGTGCACTGTACAGTAATATAACTGGTGGTTGGATTTTTTTAAAATAAAGAAGCTAGATTTTGAAATCAAACATTTATCCATTACAAAGCAATTTTGTAATTGACTTTAGTCGTTACCAACCTACATATCTTCATTTCAGAGATCCAACCTACAGTACTAACGCTCCCCTCCATCTACCTGTATGTGAAGAGTAAGATCAAGTATATAAAAAAGTACAGTCTTTAGTGTAGATGGCACTGTTTGTTAGAGAATCCCAGCCCTTAAACCCCAAAGCATTTTTAGCCATTCGTTGCATTATGTTTTAATAAATATACTGTATATGAGTCAGAATTGTGCAATATAGAGTGACTTTTTTCAGCACAATATGTTCTTCAATATAAAGAACTGTTTTATTTCATTTTAACTAACTATACACATATGAACAAGCAAATTTTTTTTAAAGGATCATATCAGTATATATCAGAAAACCCAAATGCACAGTTTACAAGTACTGTATACTTTATATACATATAAAAAATTGATTTAAAAAAATAATGATTTGGAGGTAATGAGCCATATTTGAGACACATTTGAGAAGATTGAGAAAACGGCTAAAATCTCATTCAAGTCTCAAAGACGACTCATTTCTGCATATGTGAGTCGCGCACAAGACAAATGTACACTATCTTTGAGATTTAAAGGTAATGAGCCACTTTTGAGACACCTTTGAGAAGATGCAGAAAACCTCTAAATTTCATTCAGGTCTCAAAGATTTTTTCAAATTTCTGTCTAGGAGACAAAGAAGAGATTAACACGAGATCTCATCTTGGTGTTTCTTTGCTATCGGACAGGACAAAGCTAGTGCGCTAACAGTGGCCAGTAATGTGCTAATGATGACATCGAAAGAAGGAGGACGAGTGTAAAACTGTTGCGAAGGAAGTGTGTGTTTGAATGTCGAGGAGGATTTTACTACAAACCTGTCGTGTATTTTATTTTGTCTGCTTCTACACATACAGTATAAACCTTTTAACCTTAGAGGGCACAAGGTAGCATATTGTATAATTTTCAAGGTTAATAGTGCTAGCAAAATAGTAATACACAAACACACACATACAGTATGTGCACTTTATATGAGCAGTTGGGTAAAAATTAGGGTTATTATTATTCTTTTTTAAAAGGTACATTTCGGTTGAAACTTTACACAATTTCGCACTTTTCCCCAAATGTCAGCTCAGGCAGTTTAATGTCTGTCATTTGCTTCTTTTTCCAGTTTTACACTAAAACTACGAGGACAATGCAGTTCCCTTTTGTTATGAACGCCACCCTTGTTCCAGTTCAGTTTTTGGGTGAAACGGCCAGCTTGTTATTCATGATCATGACATTGAGTTTTTGCAATAATGCTATCACAGAAGGTTGCAATATGCAAATAATCTGCGTGACAAATCACTGCATTTTTTCCGGTCCTCAGATTTTCTAGTTTTGTTTGGGGTTTAGATGAATATCAGCACTCATGCTTGTCTTTGTCACATAAAGGGCTGACTATTGTGTTTTTGCTTCATTGGCACAAAAATATCGGGCAATATATTTACAATTATGGAAAGAAAAAAAAAGGAATAGAATTACCTGCGCTAACATCTGTAGAGAAAGTCGGTGTTTTTGTGCGTGTGTGTCCTTGCCTCTTTGTGTATGTTTGTGCATCCTCCTCGCACCATATGAATAGAGCCTCTCTCCGCAGCTCATGCTAAGTGTGGCGCGTTAAAAATACAGAGAGGAAAGCAATAAAAGATGAATCAGACGGGCGCTGTGCTTATTGGCAGGCGGCGTAGGGTAGCAGTGAGTCACAGACACAGAATCTATTATGAGCTGAGGGGTGAGAGCTTCACTTCTCAATCCTGTGTGTGTGTGTGTGTGTGTGTGTGTGTGTGTGTGTGTGTGTGTGTGTGTGTGTGTGTATGTGTGTGTGTGTCGTCCTCTCAGAGACCAAGCAGAATAGCGAGGCTGTGTGTGAATGATTAAAATATTCAGCAAAAGTAATAGAATTTTTAAAAACAGATAAAGACTTTTTTTTTTTTTTAAAATACAGTCACATTACAAATTTGAAAGAACAAAAATACTGGGAAGATTTCAATCTCTTTTTGGCTATACGAGATTAACTCGGTGTCATATTGCAGTACATGGACAGTTGCTTCTGTGAGACAACAGATCTCCAGTTGATACAGTAAAAGATGCTATACTGAATCAAACTCTGCATGCATATTATAAGAACTTAGAAAAATGTATTGAAACAAATGCAAGTAATAAATGGCTTTGTAATATATGAGGGGTGCTCAAGTCAAACCTGGACTTGGCACATTACGATAATGAGACTCTTAGCTGTAATAAAACATTTGAATGGTGCAAATGTTTTAAAGAAGGTCGTATGTTTGTGAATTAACTCTGTCTGTAGGACGTGTCCACACAATCATTCGCCTGGGAGTTTTGATTGTGTAAAGCTGCTTTGCGACAATGTCAATTGTTATAAGCGCTATATAAATAAAATTGAATTGAATTGAGTTCCTGGGAGGCTAGTGTTTCAGATGTGACGCAGGCAGTTCGATCATGGCTCTGGTGTACTGAGAAACCTTTCTATCTTGATGGAATCCGACCACGAGTGAAACGCTGGAATAAGTGCATCAGTGTAGCAGTGGATTATATAGAGAAATAAACTCCCATAAGTGTGTTCTGTTATTCTGCACAATCATATTTTGCAGAATTTCCTTGCATAGTTTGCTGAAATATACTGCTGAAAGTATCCTATCATGTCTTAGGTAATGATTGTGTGGATATTTTATGACAAGTATTGATATAGTATGCTTAGCACATCATATCACCATCATCGTATGCTTTCCATATCACCCAGTCGTCTCTGTTTTCCTGAAGACAGGACTGAAAGGGTGCCGCAGAGTCGAGAGGATGTCCATTAAAGACAGGAACATTAAGAAAGACCTGCTTTAGGGGACCTGTTAATGGAATCAGCAGATTGACAGCTAAGGGAAAGAAAAGCCAGAGACGCCGCTTCTGTCATTACAAGACCCAAACCACTTCAGGGGCTGGTTAGAGGTCGGGAGGTTGCAGGGAAAAGCAGATCACCATAACAAGAGGAAAGGAGCCATATGCCATAACTAGGTTTTTTTTTTTTTTACCCGACCATATCTGTGACATTTTAACTGCCATAACAGCCGAAGGGATCTGTCAAATAGCATTAAAGTTAGACGATAGAAAAGTGTGATGTCTATTTCTGTACTGGAAATGGAAAAATGTATGTACATCTCTGTGTGGCTGCGCGGTTAAGTAACAAGTAATGGGAAGGAATGGAGGAAGAAATGAAGAAAGGATCTGCTTGTTCATTTGAAAGTTTTACAAAGACACTTCATTTGTGTCCTCATTTAAAAATTGGAAAAGATTTTCCTTGCATGATTTTGTTATTCATTTAGACTGGTGGGTAAGAACAATACAGGACTTATTTCAAATACAGAACCCTTAATAAACCCTTGCAAAATCGTGAGCAGCCTCTCATTTCTTCATATTAAATTAAATAATATATATTAAATGAAAGAAATGTTTTAATGTGACAGGGTGCAAAATGTCTAAAGATGAAATTTTAAAATCGCTTGTTTATGCAAAAACCTCAGCTGCAGCCTCATTTCCCCCCTCGCCTGTTCCAACCACTCAGCATTCAGCATCACCAGTATACAGTAGTAACCACCGGCCTGATCATCTGTCAACATCTGCACCTGTTTCTCACTGGTTCATGATTTATTTATGTGTTAAGTGACAAGCTAAAATGAGAGCTAACAAGGGAAAATATGGCAATATGGGAAAACTAATGTGTTGAAATAAGAGAGTTTAGGAATGATTAATTATGGGTGTGAGCACAGTTTTGAAGCCTTTTTTTTTTTTCATAAAAACATTAAGCAATTGAGTTAAAAAAAGTTTAAACAATTGTCTTAAAATTAAACTTATATGCATTTTCACTATTACTATTTACTGTTTAACTTCCTCTAAAGTTGAATAGTAAAAAGAATTGATATTACATAAATTACATAATTTTTAAGTCAATTTAAAATCCTTGATTATTTTAATTAAAAGGGCATAATATCAATATGTAAACGCTTTTTTTGTTAATTGTATACATCATTCCAACACGCCTCATTCTACGATTATAGTGTATACTTTATGTCTAATATTTTCTTAGTTTCATGAAACATAACAATGCAGATGGATGTATAATTTCAAAAACTAACCCACAGATTTAGATGCATGTATTCTGGAATCAAGATGAAAATACATGCACACATGCATATCTTTAAATATCACCTCTTATGGTAATTTAGCAGATATCATAGTTGCCTGGCAACAACTGGAATGCTGTGAGAATTTCTTCAAATCTATACAGTAGATAATCCCAAATGTGCAGTTCATGGGCAACTGGACTTGCTTAAAGTTGTTGAATGAATGGGCTGGAAGCTTGTTAGTAACTTATAGGACTCCTCTTTACGACAGTGGTGAGAAGACATGCATCTCGAACCTTGAGGTGGATCAGTTACAACAGAAGAAGTGAACATGCTCTGTTCTCTAAATGAAAGGAGCTAAAAACATATTTAGAAGGCCTAATGATACTAGAAGTGATAATGGACTAATTTTTCTTCGTGTTTGTGTAGCACATCAAGCATTATCACAAAACACATTTTCAGAAATTCAGATGTGGCTTTAGAGGCGTAATGTACAAGCCAGCGGTGGCAATTGCAGGGAGAAACTCCCCGAGGCGACACGAGGAAGAAACCTTAAGAAAAAACAGACTCAAATGGGAAACTTGTGATGTGTTTTGTGGGACTATAAATGGTTATTAAAAGATCTAAACTTTGTTAACATCAATTTGGATACTTACAAAATCGATATTAAAAAGTTAAAATCTTTTAGTAACCATTCATGTGAGGTTAACACTTAATGAAGCACAAAGCATACTAGATAAATATTGGAGCACTGCATAGACTATTTACTTCCTCACTCACTGTCTATACGGCTTTATCCTATACAGGGTCCTATACGTGGAGCCCTGGGGCCTATCACATGATACTTAGTATCACTAGGCAGGGTACACCCTGGAGGAGAACACACGACAGGGAATTTGGGAACGCCAGTTAGTCTGATCTGTATGTTTTCTCCATGCACGCAGACTCAAGGCAGGAATCGAACGTGGACCTTGGAGGTGCAAGGCGACAGTGCGAAGCACTAAGCCATTGTGTCGCCGTAGAACGTTTAATATACTGCTTTATGTATATGATATGTGTAACTTTCAAGTACATCTTGATTTTGAAACTATAGTTTGGTTAATAGTTTATTATTATACAAGTTAAGAAATTTGCTTGTTTTTGATGATATAAAATAGTTCTCCGCGGTCGACATTAGCTCGCTGATAGTATAAATACGTGTGCATAGTTAGCGGCTAATTGAAACTTACAATTTTAGCATTTTTCAACATTAAAAACAGTTTTCCGATTCAGAATACAGTATATGTTCATTATTTCATATTTACATGGCTGTTTTTTGCTAATAACTGAGTAATTGGGAATCATCCTTTAACTTGAGTCATATGCTGACAAATATATTTATTCTAAATATTTCCTTCAAAAATATTATATTGTACCGACAGTATTAAGGGAGATGATGTAATATCTAAATTATTTAAGTGTATTATGTTCACATTAATGTATTAATGTTCACAAAAGTAGTTTCAACTAAGTTGACCGCGTCCTGTAACTTAAAAGTGATTCGACTCAATGCCACTTGATCCATAACAAATGATGTCATTCCTTATGGCATTCATAATATAAAAATATATAGTTTATTTAAAATAGCTCAAGTATATTGCTACAGGTTCTTTATGATTTTAATGCAATCATTTGTTCAAATATGATGTTAAACTAATGATAATGACACTGTCGTCCGTGTTACTTGCCTACACTATGTTATAACTATGTTATCCAATTATTGTATGGATTGTAATTAGCATAAACAGAATGCTACACTGAAAGACTTGACATGAACCGCTATTTACTACTACTTCTACTGAAAAGAATGAACATGAACAATGAACATGTTTCGTACTTTTTACGTATGTGAAATGTTATAGAGCGACTCGGGATTTAGAGTAAATGTGTTGAGTTTTTTAAGCACAGAATTAGCAAACATGCATGACAAGCATGACTAGACTAGCATCCATGCTAATAGAATGAGGATATGGATTTATGTACAGTGGAACTTCGGCATACGAATGTAAATTGACTTCATCACTTAATATAATAAGGGAAAAAAATCACAACAATTTTCTTCTTCTCATGATCTTTAAAAAAATGTGCATGATGCATCTACCTGATGAAAAATGTGTAACTTGTTGAGTATCACACGGACTGTAATGTGTCCATGTAACAGGTTTAAATAAACTCTGTGGGAATAAAAAGCTACATTTTTCATCATCTTTAATGAATGAAGCATGCAAGTGGACGTGTCAAGCAGACGATGTTAAACGGGTTCAGAGATTAATTGTTCTAGTGGCCTCGCGAAAGTACAATAGCTTGTTGGTTGTGTTTCAAGTGACTTTTTTTTATGAATTCATATACATATTTGTAAAAGTAATACCAGTGAGACTAAGATATAATATTTGTTATGCCATTTCCCCGGATTAACGCATTGTGGTTATTTTTAAGGAGCCGCTAGATTGCATAATTGCAGCAATCCAACCGTGATGGTCACCCTGAAGAAAATAAAGGGGGGGGGGGGGGGGGGGGTTAA
>JAAGKR010002867.1:48353-84453 GCA_011419295.1 Clarias macrocephalus
GGTTAAGTCACTACAGTAAACATATGGCAAAACGGACTCTTAGAATACCAGCCCAGTGAAATGAGCATATGTTTCTAGGTCACAGACAAACACACATTTTAGTTTCATAACAGCGTAAGCATACCGTATGTTAAGCAGAAACAATTGTACACCCGCCTTTTCTTGTTCCCTGTATGGTGACTCTCCACACACCCAGACACAGATTTGACAGCGACGTACATACATCTCCGTTTGTAACGTGGAACATCTGGTCCGAACCTCGCTGTTCGATTTAGTTACGCGACCATCAATCAAACTGTCAGGGTGTCGAGTGTGTTCGTGTGAGACAGAGACGAAAACAGTGAGGCCAAATGTGCTGTCACTGAGTGTGAGGAAAATATCTTTAAATCCTACTTTTCAGGGTTTATGTATTTTTAATGAGGCAGCACTAAAAGGAAGTGCTTTATGTTGGATCTGTTTAAAGGTGTTCAGTGCATATATAATGATCGTGTGTGTGTGTGTGTGTGTGTGTGTGTGTGTCTGTGCTGTATTGTTTTATGATTCTTGTGTATTCCAAATGTCTGAGTAGTTATGCCAGAAACATAATACATGTAAATGTATATGTACGTATGTACTGTATGTATGTGTGTGTGTGTGTTTGTGAAGGGGGGGGGGTAATTTTAGAGGTTAAGTCGGTGGATTGGAGCTGTGTTGCAGCTTACTTTGTCACATCATTTTCTTTTCTCTTTCTCGCTTTCTCCTATACACACGCACACACATAGTGGTGATCAATAGTCTGTGTCATATTGCATTAATTATTATAATCCCATGCTGCTGATGAGTCATATGACACTGCCTTGACTTAAGTGACATAAAATCAATCTCTGATGCTTTACACAGCGAGAAACGGATTTACGAGCGTGTTGTGGTCTCTTGCTTAGAATTTGTAAGATAGGGTCTATATTATGGAAGTGGGTATATTATGAGGTTTTACTACTACATTGACTACTATATTGGGTTGTCGTTTAAATGCTTTTTCAATTTTACAATGCATCCATCTGAGTATTTTTATGGCTTGATGTGCTACTATACTGATTACTGATCCACTGGGGCGTGTTTATAGCCCTTTCTAGACTGTACATATACATCATATCTGATAAATGAAAAAGTAGAATTTGTTCATTACAAATACTTGTATGTGTGTATGTTTTAGGTACGAGTGTCAGAGGAGAACTCCATGGCTCTGAGGTGTGTCAGACTGTGCCCTAGTAGCCATTCGGAGCAGAGGTCAATGGGGTCACGGGGGGTCATGTGGGCAACACATCTATTCTTCCTCTTCGCCTTCTTCACACCTGTTACGCTGGGTAAGGCCTGTGTGTGGGTGTATGTTTGAGAGAGAATGGAATGTATTTCTATGGTGAACTACAAAAGGTTTGATAAAGCTGATTTTTTTTTCATGCTTGTACAGTATGTTGTATGTCAGTCAGCATTTAAATTAACAAATGTTTTTAATTGATTTTCATTTAACAATCATTCAAAATGCAGTAAAAGGCAAAAAAAAAAAAAAAAAAAACACCAAATGGGGCTTGAATGCTGAGAGCTCAGCCACTGCAGCTGATCAGCTACAATACACACACACTTACTCTTTTTATCTTTTATAAGGTGCCATTACTTTTCTCCTGACTGAATGTATACTCTTGTTTTTTGGTTATTTATATAGCTTTTTCTATAAGTAATTAATAAAAATTTTTAAGTTTTCAAAAAGTTTTCATTGAAAATGAATTAGTGTGATAAAATAAGTTGAATTCTGCCGATCAATTCGAGATTGAAATTAATATTTCTTAGGATCGGAATGGATAAAAAAAAACATGCAGACATTTTTGCATAAATTTTCTTATAAAATATAGCTATATACAAAAATGCACTAATATGATATATATACACACACATCAGTGGCCACTAATATAAGGAGAAAGGTAAGGACGTACATTTACTTTACTTCACTTTACTTCACTACATTCTATAACAAGTAACTGTACTTTCTCTACTTTACAACATTTCTGCGCGTTGTTGTGTTACATAACTACATTGGTGTGTAGCATTTACATTTACATTCAGAGTGACTTACAAAAATGCTTTGAAGTTTCTGCCATTGGATAGATCCTTACACTGGGTTACTAGGTTGCTAGCTATAAGTTCCATCTAACACTTTTGGGAAGGTTACTTCCTATTATGTGGAACTGCAAGATTTGCCTTCACAACAAGAAACGGTCATTTATATACTGTAACAGGGGTCTGAAATCAGGAATGAAGAGTTTTAGACAGTGACGAAAAACATCATGAGGGAGACTTTTCCACTATGACCTAAGACTACATCGAGCTAATACAGTACAAAGGGGTATCAAAACGTTTTAAGAATATAGTGGAACCTTGGATTACGAACACAATTTAATTCCAAAACACTCGTAAACCAAATCTAATCTTCCTATAAGAAATAATGAAAACCCAAATAATTCGTTCCACAGCTCCAAAAAATGAATACATAAAAATAATTAATAGAATATATAAAGTAAAACAAATAAATTAACCTACACAACCTTAAAACCTGGCAGTAGAACTCGCTACTGACGTTCTGACTCCTGGAATTCTCGATGCACACCTGGACTGTTCCGTATGACACACCAACAATGGCAGCAGTGTTGTAGATTGCCCCCCCCGACGATCATCATGCACAAGTTGCCGAACATTTCGCCATTTTCGTGGGTTTGAGCACGTTGAAGGTCTTCTAAACTCTCTCGTCATCCTCAAGTGATGTACTTTCACACTTGAATATCGCATGCCATTCAGACCATCTCGAATGACATCTCGAATGCGCATCACCATACACTAGCCAGTCGTGTCAAACACAAAATTTTCTGTTTGGCTCTTATTTCCAACTTCCTGTCCATGATGAAATACCGCAGACATGGTAACACACATGGTAAGAATAGTACCAGATGCACAGCTCTCGATATACAGGATGATGTCTTTTGGCACGCTGACTTATGAAGGTTGGTGCTCCCTGTGATTGTGTGTGCTGTCATCTGTTGGCTTGTTATAAAACTAGTCTCGAAACTTTTTGATCCCACCTCGTACAAGCTGAGTATTTTTACAAATATGAGAGACTTCTATTTTTACTTGAGTAATACACACACACACACACACACACACACACACACACACACACACACACACACACACATATATCTATATATCTATATCTATATTATTAACTGATTGGAGGAAACTTCACAGTCAGTATCATGTGTTGGATCATTGAGGGTCTGGCATCCAAATGCTATCCATCCAAATCTTGTCATGTGCAGTATTTTCGGATTTTCTCAACTCTATCCTGCTGTTGCACTAGTTTCAGAAACACGCCTCCGAACACTGGGAAAGTGGTGAGAATTTCAACGCAAGATACAGTCACTGCGATTGCAAAAAATCTAACAGTTTTAAGGCATTTCAGCCTCTGACTCATATATTTCTGGCTTTCCAGAACATACAGTGCACAGTATGCAGGTTCTTGCACCATCTCCCTTTACACAAGGGATTCTCTGTTAAAAAAAAAAAAAAAAAATTAACGATAAAATATTCCATGAACCCTTTCACTACAGATTACCTAATACTAAATCACGGAGATAGAGATCGCAAGACAAATTGTAAATAAGTCTGAAATAAAATAACATCTTGCGCACAATTATAGTCATCATAAATTGATCAAGTAGGAAAGCGTTATCTAAACCTAATGTGGCAAGAAGAGTGATTGAAAAAGAAGGCAGCTGTGGTGACGCCCTTGCTGATTTCTAAGTGGTTGCTTTGGAAAGCAGCACCTCACGATGTTCTGAATTACTCCAAACAAATATGCTTTAAAATGGTCTTCAAATGCAGCATGTGATGTGAAAATGTTGCCACGATGCATGACGTGACTCGAGGGCTTCTTTCATCTGAGTACAGCCTAGGAAAATGTCCACTGCGGAACACCAGACACAAATAAAAGTTGCTCAAAGTTGGATTTAAAATCCCATCCTTTAACATAATCTGCTTGAGCCATCTCTACCATGCAGCTTAGGGATGCTTCGCTTTCTGTTTGTTTTTATTTATTTTTATTATTTGTTAAAAATTTTCCCCCTGATTTTCACGTGTCCAATTCCTCCCCATCACTAGGGGGCTCCACATTAAGGCTACTACCACTACTAGTAGCCCCTGATTGGCTGTAGAGTTGTGATTAATGTGGGAGCACTAAGTGCCTCTAATCCCTCCCCTCTGAGAGAGCTCGGCCAATCAGCTCTCTCTATGCCTCCGCCTGCAAGAGGTTACAGCATCACCCGGGAATCAAACTCGCGATCTCCGGATGATAGGGCGAGCACTTCACCACTGTGCCACTTGGAGGCCTTTCTGTTTGTTTTTTGATATGCATTAAAAAAATTTAATTTTTACCATAAAGCAACATCTTAATCATTTGGAAGAGGTCTTAACCGGGGGTGTATGCTAAAACAATAAACATTGATTGTTGTTATTATTACCCCAAGGAAATAAAATTTCATAGTTTTTTTTTGCTTAGTGAGGGTGAAGCGTTAAAGCCTTAAAAAACGTTAACACCCCAGACGTCTTCAGAACCAATTTCCTAAAGTCGTCATATTAAAGTCATCTTGAAGATGACCTAAAGACCTCTTAAGGAGTCCTAAGGGGAAGTCTGTGTGCCCACTGGGATGGTAATAAACCGATGTAATATCTATGCTAATGTTAGAGATGTTTATGCTGATTAATGCCCAGTAATCAGAATGTAGTCATTTTCCTTAATTGTAGATCCACCATTAGAGGCTCTTTATCATTAAATTAAACACATGGAATACATGCTAATCCGGATCTGCCATTCTTTACACACTTCGGCTAGGAAGTCCAATGGAATGATAGTGTTTTATCGTTACAGTATGCTGCTAAAAGTGATCATGCATAAATTTGTGCCCCCTGGAAAAACACGAATAAATTAGGGTTAAAATGACTGATAAGCTAATTATCTAGAATAATTGACAGTTACACTGGAGTTCTGATGTTAATTGACCCCTAATTGACTTTTGACCCTTCATTTAATGTTTGCTATCTGTCATCTCGTCTCAACTTCCCTGCTTAAATGATGTGTAGAAGCAGCACCAATGCTGTACCTATATATAATTCCAGTGTTTTTACACTGAATTTAGTTCAAAGCATTTTCCAAAATCTATAAATGAACAAATGGGGGTCAGGAGTAGCTCGGTGGTTAAGGCATTGGACTACGGTTCAGACGGCACCAGGTTCAAATCCCATGACCATCAAGTTGTCCCTTTTGGGCCCTTGAGCAAGGCCCTTAACCCTCAACTGCTCGGATGTATAATGAGATAAAAATGCAAGTCGCTCTGGATAAGGGTGTCTGCCAAGTCCCTGAATGTAAATGTAAATGAAGGAATGAAAATTAGCTAGTGTAAGTGCTAATCTAATGTAAGTGTTAATGACAATTAGAACGTGATTAACAATGCTGCTTGCTCTCCTACAGCATTCAAACACCATCAAGCCTATTCAGCTAGAAATTTGAGTTTGTGTGTAGGGGTTTCCTGTAACCACCAGGCAGCAAGTGACAGCTAAATGTGTGTGTGTGTGAGGGTGTCTTCAAAAAGTAAGTTTGGGAGCGTCTGCAGATGAAAGAAAATCCAGAGATTCAAGGAATCAATGGTCCCAGATACAAGCGTCTAGACACATTGAATGCTTGTGTGTGTGTGTGTGTGTGTGTGTGTGTGTGTGTGTGTGTGTGTGTGTGTGTGTGTGCTCAAGGGGACCTTTTGGTTAACAGTTATAACACTTTAAGCTCACAGGACACATAGGAATTGGAGCGAATTCAGGACGTGAGCTGAATATTTGTCTTCTTCACCCTTCACCTATTTGTTCACCTTCGTTTTTCATTTTCTCCCCACTCTCTGTCTCCGTCTCGCGTCTTCTCTCCGGCACTCATCTCCAGGGAATCTCAGCAGATGTGAAAGCACAAGACTAGGATTAACTCTCCTGTTGCATATACATTACACACACACATTTCTCGTATCATCATTGTGAGGACTTTGTATTGCCATAAGGATTAATACAGATAGTGGAGGCTATATATTGTAATAATAAAAAACATTTCTTACAGCTTGCACACCACTGACAATTACATAAGGGAAGAATTTAATTTGAAATGTCAGTCTTGGCTTTTAAGGATTTATTTAAACACTTTGACAGCAAAATGAGATGAGCTCCATGTGTATAGTTTTTTTCTTTTTTTTAAGTATTGCAAACTGACAGAGAATAGTCCGTGCATGTTTTCCTTGAGTCACAAGAGTGTCAAAAAGCACAAATGGCAAAATGTTATGTCACAATTGTTTTCGTTATATAAGTGTGAATTTTGTGTGATTTTGCAAAACACTATAACGCCACCTGCTACAGTTTTGGCACAATAGATAAATCAGCCTACAGTTGTGTTCATGGTTATTTAACTATGAAAGTTTAGAATCAGTGATATAATGGAATAATGGAGTTTTGAGTACTAAAAATATTTTCAAATTTATAATGTTATATGCTTCATTTTCTTTCAAATATATTACCATCAATCCATCTTGGCTCTCAGGAAAACCAGTACTAGTGATGGCAGGAGCAAAACGAAGAAAGATCCAAAGATCCAATGAACACATTTAGTTTACTCATGGAAGCTGATGCAACTGGCTTGTCAGGACCATATACTGTATAAGAACTGGACAAACCCTCCATGATGTCACTCATATATTTTCTGAAGAGAAATTTCATAGCTTTTTTGAAGCTCTGGTCGTCGCCATCTTGGCAAGAACTGACTCCGCCTAAACCCCAGTCTATGAATAAATGGCCAAATGTATGGAACAAACAGAGCCTGGCTGTTGGTTGTAACATGGCTACTTAATTCGGATACCACAAGCTAGCTAGCTTAGCTGAAATGCCACGGTGGATAACGTTAAGTTATAATCTAATGAATTTGAATGCACTCCATAATCCGTACTCTACACGTTGTCCCATGTCAATTCCCATATTTCTCTGGGTGCAATGCTGTCACTCAAAACAGATGCCTAATTATGCATAATTTTATAGCTTAATATAATTTGAAGTTAAGTTAAGCCTTTATTTGTAACATATACATTACAGCACAGTGAAATTCTTTCTTTGCATATTCCAGCGTAACTGCCATGGTACAGCTCCCTTGGAGCAGATAGGGTTAAGGGTTCTCCCAAAAGTGAGAAAGATCGAACTGCCAATCTTCCAATCAGTAACCACTGTCCATTGTAACTGATGAGTAACATAAAAATTCACAGGAAAATCTAGCTATGGAGAAATCTAGCCTTTTTTTCTTTCTTTTTTCTTTTCTTTTTTTTTTTTTTAGACCAGGGGTCCGTCCTTCGTACGTCGCTTGAAACAACCGAGATGAATTGACAGATCTAAGATGAGATCATCGTGCTAATTACGATGCGGCTAATTCGGTTCTTCGAGCACACCTGTTGTTGATGATTAGTATCGCTGGATTGAGATGTCTAGGATTATTGCACGTTCGTGCGTTTGTTTAAAAGGCGATATGCATCGACAGTAGAAACACTGATCACAACCCCTGCGATTGGTTGACGAAATGGCAAAAGAGCAGCTCAATTTTTTTTTCTCAAGCGGAGCAAAATCTTTTATTAGAGGGTTATGCAGAATTTCAAACTTTTATAAAAATAATTAAAAATAAAAATAATTATTAAATACGTGAGTGCTGCCCGTGTTACATGTTATATGTGTGTGTGTGTATATAATATCACCAACCATTCCCATTTTTATTAAGGTGTATCCATATAAATGGCCCACCCTGTATATTCAAATCCTATTTGTATTCATTTAAAATTAGTTGAACAAATTTTATATTTTAAGTAATTTTCAAGTACTTAAGTAACAGTAACTGTCACCTCAAAGTTCCACCAACTTAAATCCAAAGCGCTCTGGTGGCTCAGTGGTTGGTGTCTCGCCTGCCATGCGAAAGATCCGGGTTCGGTTCCCGCGCTGGATTGAATTCTCTTTATTTGCAACAAATTCAAATATTGATAGTTCTGTTTACTTAAAATTGGAAACATCATTACTTAAAAAAATATGTAACTTATTACCTCAAATATTTTGAGTTTTACCAACTTAATTGGGTTTACAGTATAAAAGTGAAGTAGAAGAACAAGTATAGTAAGAAGTATATTGTCGTGCTGTGCTAAAGGATCCTGTCTATAACGCAATACACGAGGAATTAGAAAAACTCTGTGTATAGTCCTTCAGTAACCGGTTGCTCTCTCATAAACGGACAAGACATGACTGAGACAGATTTGAGAAAATTACCTCCACTTATATAGATGCAATCGGGGGATAGAATGTTACATATTATTAGACACACACGGAGATTAACACGTTAACATGTTCTTTAACCAATCAGATGTGGCCTCGCCATTTCAACCAATCATAACCCGCCAGGAGCGCAGCCTAAATACTGTTTACATGAAATAAACCTGCTCCCGAGCAAGTTTAAGCTTACGGACATGTTGATATGACAGCAAGCTCGAGATTCGCGTCGAAGAACGAAACAATCCAAGATCAGGACAAATCCACAACAATCAAATCCAGCGACGTACGAAGAACGAAGATATTTATTTGTGGCATGCTCTGTGGGCATTGACTCACTTTTGGAGCCTATATTTGTGGTTGGTGTATTGGTGGTCACTTGAGGAACTGCAGGTTTTGGCGTTTCCACATACGCCACATTTTTCAGAACCTGTGGACACTCTGTGTAATGCGGCCGCGCCATTTTATGGTTTGGCTAAAATGTGTACGTTTAAAGCTTTATATAGATTATGAATAAATAGATTATATAGAGGTAATTAAAGTATTTTTTATTGAATTTTTTATGAACAACCTTTTGTGTCAGAGGAAAATAATTTGACCTAAGGTCTAAAAATGCAGTTTATCTCATTTTGCTGTCAAACTGTTCATATGTTGCATTCTCAGAGTGTGAAGCAGAAATGCTAACGTCTACATAGCGGTTTCTTTTAATGCTTTTTCAGCAGCAGTCAGACCAAATTTGATTAATCAGGGAGTAATTAAAGGTAACATCCACTCGCATATTAATCTTTTAAATTAATATCGTCTGTCATATGCAAAATATAATTTGTAAGGAAATCCTGAGATTAAGGTATTAGACTGTGTCCGTCTGCTTTCGCCTTGGTTGCTGGTTTCCTACAGAATCACTTTCATCACTGTTACATTCCTTATCTCGGGTTCATCGACGAAAATACCTGAGCCGAGCCTCTGCTTCAACTCGTCATGTAGCTGAAGCGTATTCCGGAACCTTCTGTCTCCATTCCTTCTTTGTTCACTTATGTGTCGTTCACCCTGGCTGAAAAATGGTGAACGTATATTTCGGGGAACTAATCAAGCCAGCACAGATGTTTGAGATCGTTTCTCTTGTTAAACCAAATTTTACCAGTGCTAGCAAATTTTCGCAGGAGGAAAGGAAATACTGCACCAAAATTAAATAAATAAATATTAAATAAATTTTAAAAAATAGCTCCAGAGTCAATAATCACAAATATAAACATACTGTAAGTATAAATTTTTTTTATGCGTCTCAGGGAGACAAGGTATTCGGTGCAATGTTATGCAGTGTATAAAGCCTACAGAAATAGTTCTAGGCTTGTATAGAGCGAGCCACACATACGCGCGTACACACACATACACACACACATACACACACACATACACACACACATATGCGCACACACGAATTCTGCTGTTCTCGGCATTTATCACTGAGAGCAAGCTTCATACATCGTAAGGGGTCCTCAGGATGTGTGTGTGTGTTTGTGTGTCAATCAAGTCTCAAGGGAAAGGAACAGCATAACACGACTGGAATGGCTAATGCCGATTGGTTGACAGCTCATCTTGCTAATGCTCCATTGGTTCTCGATCCTGTCAGTCAGCGTGGGGTTTTAATTAGCTTCTCTTCCCAGTGCCTATTTAATTAATGCAGGAAGTCGGGTGTCATTCTCCTCCCTAACGTCCTATAGATTGATTTCAAAAATCTCTGTGTGAGTGTGTGAAAAAGAGAGAGAGAGAGATCAAGAGAATGAGAGACTCTCTCTCGCTCTATCTCTCTCTCTTTCACACACATACACACACACTCACACAAACACATACACACAGAACATGGGGAGCGGGGAATTAGCTTGAAGTAGAGCTCCATTGTTGTTTAATTTTATTAACGTTGCATGGTAGCATGTAAGCAAAGCTGGAGTGAATCCGCTGTCAAGTTATTCCACCGTCTCTTCAGCATTCACATAGCAGAAACCGTTTGACCCTGAGGCAAAGCGGGCTACAATATGTCAAGTCCATTCTGCCTCAATGAAAGCTAAAAAATGTTTCAATGTTTGGAAAATAAAAGAACCGTAACTGTTTAATAGCTCAGGTAAAAAAAATCCCTTAACTGATAGTTATTACTGAAGAATGGGGCTGTTGTTTGTGCGTGTTGTTTGTGCGTATTCCACCTCAGAATTGGCTTTGAGAAATATTATGTAAGCTAATTTTCTGTCGCCATTAGATCGGATGCTGTGTAAGTGTAATGTGCCGCAGTTCACTTGAAATTTGCCATAAATTTGTGCACTGTGAAATGCATTTTCCATAGGAAGCAATGTAAATGCAGATAATCCGTTCTAGTCACACACTATAATTATATTTTTGCATATAAAAACAATCAAAACATTTAGAAAAGATGTGTAAATGAAGAAAAATATGAAACAAATAGATGTCAAACCTCCCTTAACCTTAATTTATGATTTCTCTTGGCACTTGCTGCTTTTATAACCGAACTGGAAGTGGCTCCCTTTCCTTCTTGCTATCACCTTGCTAACGGTCTTGGGACCCATGTACTATTTCGTCACTAAATCTTGCATAAAATGCAAAAAGGCCCACAGAAAAAATTGTGAATTCCGCCAGCTTGGCTTTCACACCTGTGCAAAGAGACACAAACACCATGCACTGA
Source organism: Clarias macrocephalus (assembly GCA_011419295.1). Lineage (NCBI taxonomy): Eukaryota > Metazoa > Chordata > Actinopteri > Siluriformes > Clariidae > Clarias > Clarias macrocephalus. Next base: position 59,449 of record JAAGKR010002867.1, read on the forward strand.
CGCAAAGAAGTTTTGAACAGCTCCTGGTTGTGTGCGCAACTTACACCCACACGCAACATAGTTGCAAGCCAACGTTCGGTCTGTCAAAAATTAGCATTAGTTTTAAAACGCAGAAAATTTTTACGATTATCCGAATCGAAAAAATTTTACCTGCTGAAATGTTGAATTCACAAAATACTTACATTGTAGCATGGAATCTTACCTGAGGACAACTGTAGAACATTAACGGTTATATTATTACCAACAGTCGTAATGTCTCATTGTTCCATGCAATTCTGATTCGATAACTGATTTGATAACTTGGATAAGCTAATGTGGTCTGATGAGTCCCGGTGAATTCTGTTCCAGAGCAAGAAAATTAAGCACATGAATGAATTCACCCATCATGCAAACGGCCCGCTGTACAAGCCTCTGGAGGCAGCGTTATGATCTGGGCTTGCTTCACTTGCTCGGGTCTAGCTAGGCTCTGGAACGTTATATGGCAAAGAAATGACGACCTGAATGTTCTGAATGACATGGTTTGTCCATAGTGTTGTGTGCTGTAAACAAAAGGCCTAAGGTGGCCGAATTAAATGTGTTTGAGATGTTTTTTGTTTTTTTTTTGGGTTGCATAATGCAGTATAAATTTTAAATAGGAGTTTATTCACCACTTTCAGTAATAAACACAATATAAACTGTATTGACGCAAATAAGATGTTTATTCGAAATTTTGTCCTACTTCTCTATTACTTTTAGTATCACTTTCAATCGCAATTTTGAAAATAAAGTTTGAATGTTGTATATTTTTTTTAATATTTGTGTGTGTTGATGTTTTTTTTTTTTTTTCAGTGTTGAGTCGCGCGCCTGTGCCCATGGCTGTGGTTCGCCGCGAGCTCTCGTGTGAGGGTTACCCCATCGAGCTGCGTTGCCCGGGCACTGATGTCATCATGATTGAAAGTGCCAACTATGGACGCACAGACGATAAGATTTGTGACTCCGACCCCGCTCAGATGGAGAACACACGCTGCTACCTGCCTGACGCCTATAAGATCATGGGCTTTAGGTAAATGCACACACACACACACACACACACACACACACACACACACACACACACACACACACACACACATCCACTAACAGTAGATAAACACACATGTGAACATGCTGATTGATTCGGCAAAACTAGTTTGGCAGAGAGACAATTGAGTAGGGATGCTTTCGGATGATTGTAGCATGCCTTTATTTCAACTAACAGTCAGCGGTGGCAGTAGAGCATCACTTTACTGTCTGCATGGGAAATTAATATATATTATATATAGTACAGTTATATTTAATATAGCAGCATAGTGTTATTTACATATAGCATCAAATATTTTGTTGGTGGATGTTCATGGTGTTTTGCCTGGTGGATTTGGAGCTTATCTTAGGAACGTTTGGGACAGGAAGGACCCTGAATGGAATGGATCTGGCAACCTGCCACAATAAGACGTCCACCCGGAAAACATCGGAATGTCTAACATTCCTCAAAGAAACATTTTCAAGAGTTTATCATGTGACGAGTGACACGAGTGAGAAAACAACGGTCATCTAGCGTTGTTTATTTCCCCCACATACACACGTCTTATATGCAGACAATCACCAAGTGGTGTGTTGAGACCTGGGAGATTCGGAAAGTAGGTCAGGATCTGAGCTGTGTCTATTAAAGCACAAATGAAATCTATGTAAAGTGCTGCAGTGGGAGTGCAGCAGATTTGATGATGATTGAGGAAAATTGAGTTAATTAGAGATGTCCGATCATCAGTGCTCTTGACTTGATGTGTGTTTTTACAGTCCTCTGCTGCATGACTGTTTTTTTTTTTTTTTTTTTACCTTTTCTGAAACAGACAGGGTTTGACTAGCCTGTTTGAGAGAGGATGAGACATGATGGTGGCGATGTTTTTTATTCAGTGTTTAATTCATGTGTGTGATGGTGCAATGATGTTTTAAGGTAATTGTGTGCTAAGGTTATATAAGGTGTGATGTTCAATAATAATACAAAAAAAATATTTCTTTAAAATACTGTTGTGCGATTTTGATGTGTTCTTAAATTTTATGATAGAGCGATCAAAGACTTTCGTAAAATTTGGAATTTCTTCGTCCAGTTCCTCTCTAAGTTTAATTTCATGTGTGTTCCATAGAAAGCATGACACGACGCCATTGCTCAATTCTCTTGGTGGATAATATGCAGTACCACATGTGGTTGGCACACACACACGAACACACACAGTGCCTCAGGGTAGGCTAGACTGTGAGCTCCAATTAGCACAGCTCTGTGGCTAAGCTTAGTAGCACTATGGAGGTGGTTCATGAGCACTACACACACACACACACACACACACACACACACACACACACACACACACACACACACACACACACACACACACACTCATGCACGCATGCACACACACACATGCACGCACACCCACAGGTTCCATCTCACTTCTGTAACACATTCACACATGGCATGGGTTTTTAACACACTTTCGCACTAATATATGCCTCCTTTCTTTACAGACACACATATCAATTTTCCAATTCACCGTCGTTTTTTCGTGCTCAAGATAATACAACACTGTATATGCAATATGATTGCTACGTTTCTGGTTCGGACGACGTCCGGATTAATAAGCAAACGTTCAGAGAATGTGTGATACTCCTTAGGGAACGAAGGGAGAGAGCTGGTTCTTCCCGTATAGCCTAGCAACAGTGGTGAAACTCTATGTGCAGTTATTATGATGATAATGTATGTTTTTTTTTTTGACAATTCTGAGCAAGATTCTGATCTAAACCCATAAATTAGGTCCCAGTGCTATGATTTGGTGTGTTATCCAGTAGTCTAATTCCCATGGAAACACCAGAAAGTAAACTATTATATTAAGACGATAGTGGGGTGAAACGAGATAAATCCATTCTGGCTGCTTTTTGTGAAAGATACAACAGTATCAGTATCAGTTAACAGATCAGTTAACTGATCAACAATATTTTATGCAGGCTTTCTTTTAGTCAGAAGAGCATCAAAAAGCAGAAATGCCCAAATATTATGTCAAAATTTTTTATCAGTGTGATTTTTTTTAATGGTTAGTGGTAAAGCCTGTCAGGACACCACAAATGGGTCCTTGAGCAAGACCCTTATCACTACACACATACTGAACAACCCAGCCACTGCATGCAGTGCCCGTCCCAAGCCTGGTTAGAAGAAAAATCGAAATTGAGTTTCATTCAGTAGATGATGACAGAACCCGATCATGGAAGTCCATGACTGACGGGGAAACTTTTTTTTAACATTCTCCAAAAATCCAGTGAACACATTTGGTTCAATCACGGAAGCTAATATTTTGTCTGGCTGGTAGTTTTGTGCCACTGATATTATATAAGACACAAATACATACACATTTGTGGCGTTTCGCTTTTTGCAAACTGTCACATTTGGCACAACTGTGTAAGTTCAAAGCATATAAGAAACAAGTATGAAGCATATGCACAATAGCAGTTTGAAATATTTTTGTCATCATTATTCATATGTACATGAGGAAAATTATCCAGAAAACTGATAAAATAAAATAAAAAGTTTCTTATATATAACCTTATATAGCAGTAATGGGTTGCCAGGGCGATGCCCAACCTTTTTCATTGGGCACTGGGACTGGCAACGACAGAGTGAATTTGTTTGGGCATAGCATTAAGGGTCTTGTCCAAGGGACTAACCTTAACAATGGTTCAGCCTCCGATCCTCCCATTAGCATCCCAGAGCCTCAACTGAAGGTTCTGTTTCTTAAAAATGTCATGTTTTAAATTTGAGAAATGTAATATCTCATGAAGATAATGTTGCTCGCCTCAGCTGCAACATTATGACTAATGTCTGATGTCTTTTTTTTTTAGACAGCCGTCCAGCCACCTGTTCATTCTGTTCCATTTAATTTGCAATGTGAATAAAATTCAACATCCGGCTCAGACCACAATAAGCTCCTATAACTAGTGTGTTTAAAAAAAAAAAACAGCTTTTAAAGCTATTTTTGAATGTAACACACTTTTCACGGTGTTCTTTTGTTAAAGCTGGGATATGAATGAAAAATAAAGCAGTAATGCCATTATTCTGTGTTAGGCTGCAGCTTATCGCGTCGACCCAAACCCTAGAGCTTCACATTACAGGAGCATGTGCTATTTTGGCAGGCGCCGTCGAAAATATTGCAAACTCTCACGCCGGGCTTACAAGATAAATCACCAGCTGTCTGTCAGACACGTGGAAGGTGAATGTGTCTTTGAATTGTAGTTACTAATATCGCAGAAATTGCACACTCTGAGGGATTTGCTTGAGGGATCAAATGAGGAGAAAAGGGCGGCGAAGGAAAAGGGCTTCCTTCGTTCTGTCACCTCACTTCTCTCCATCTTTCTCTCTTTGCCTCGCTGCTTTTTATAGAAACAGCAGTTGGCATCGCACATCATTTATCATTCCCCACCTCATCTCTCTCTCTCTCTTTCTCTTTCCTCTTGTCTCTCTCAAACTCATATTGCTCTGTCTCTCTCTCTCTCTCTCTCTCACTCGCTGTCTCTCATTTTGTCTGACCTTTGAGTCTTTTTTTTTTTTTTTTTTAGTCTGAGCTAATTTGTTCGATGCTGAGCGTACGTGCACATGTGTGTGTGTGTGTGTGTGCGTGTGTCATTGTGTGCTGCCGCCAGCGGCTTTGATGCCATAATCAATAAGAAAAGGTAATTAGAAAGTGATCAATCGAGAGAGGTTTAAACCTAAGGTTTATCAGGATGGGCCGCGGATGAAGCCGGGAACATTGATGGAGAATCAACAGACTCGCACAGAAAAGCCTGTCGGAATAAAAAGCGCAGCTCCCTATCTATTCTCATTCTAGTTTCTAGGTTATAATTGAATTCCGCTAGAACTGATTGATCAGATTTATTACCAGGAGGATGAGTATCTAAGCTGGCTGTGTTTACATGCAGAGATTTTCATCAAAATGAATAAATTAATTTGGTTCCCGGATTTCAAATGCACTCTGTTCATCACTTTGCTGGGAAAAGAAGAAGAAGAAGAAAAAAAAAACAACAACAGTAATTATAATTTTGTCTGTAGAATGCTTTATTTCTAAACCTGAAGTACTACAGGATTGAAAGCGAACATTGTACTAATCCTGAGTATGACCCTCAAAGGTATCGTCTCCCTGCAAAGTGTCCCCTTAAATGTTTCAGATTAGAACTCTGTAGGAACTGTTCCACTCTATTTCGGCAGTCGGCGTTTTAATTAGCCTTGCTAATACGATTTCACAGCCAGATTGACTTTCTGTACGTTTATTTTCCCATTTGAAATCTGAATGGTGCGCATGGACACCCCTGTCTGTTTAGCATCCTTGGTTCATTCCAGCTGTGTAGTATCGCCTGGTAGAAACTAGCTTGTGTAGGAACTAAGCAGAGATATTACGAGCTGATACACAACTGTGGAACAGTTTGACTTTAATAAATGTGTAAATTTCTAATGGCTTCATTATGACTTTCTTAAATCGTAGCACAAAGGGATCAGAAACAGTCCTTGAACGGCGCTGGTATTCATTCTGTGTGTGTGCCAAAAGTCCCTACAAGGCAGGTTGGGGTCACGGATTTATGGTGTTCATGCCAAATTCTGAGCCTACATTCAGATCTTTAACTTTCCCTTCCCTTTAGCTTTTACTGTACTTTCAGGCCTTGGCTGACGAGATTGGAACCATGAGTATAAAACTTGGTATTTTGCGTTCAAATTATTATATAAAGATGAGCAATACTAGCCAATCAGAAGCTGGAGAAGAGATATATTCTTATTCTAATTCTAATTTTATTTATCACGTACACATCCATACATTACAGGATATGTATGTGGGATATGCAGGGAAACGCTTATACGACTGTTTGAAAACTAAAATAGAATGATTTCGCAACAATAATAATAATAAAAAAACTAAACTACAATTACAGTACAAGTAAACTAAAGATATTTTCAAAACCAATAATAATTTTAAAAAATGGCTGGAAATGTATACATATGCAAATTTACACAAGTTTCTAAGTAAAATAGAATTAAAATAGGAATGAAAAACAGAAAGTACAGTGGTTAGCACTGTGGCCTTCCACCTCCAGGTCCTGGGTTTGATTCCCAGTTGAGTCGAGTCTATGTGCATGGAGTTTGCATGTTCTCCCTGTGCGCTTGGTGGGTTTCTTCTGGGTTCTCCGGTTTCCTCCCACAGTCCAAAGACATGCAGATTAGGCTAATTGGCGTTCCCAAATTGCTATATTGTGTGTATGATCGTGAGAGTGTTGACCGGTCCAACCACAGTCATACAAATGGGAATAAATAGAAAGGTCCCCATTGGTCTCCACGGTCCCTAGTTGGACTGACGAGGTTCCTATAGTAGATGGCTGGTGGGTGGAGGTTTAAAAATATAGGTGTAAAAATATTGTGTGTGGGTATGACAACAGCAGTATGACTGAAACGTGAAGTATGAGCTGAAATGATATAGTATGTGTGTCAGCAGCAGTTTGATTGTTCATGTCCCAAAATGCACTATAGTCCTCAGCGTGGACTCGTTGTACTGCGCTATTTTTGTCGTTCATCCATCTTAAGGTTTCGGAATTACCTTTCTGCTCACCACGGTTGTAAATAGCACTTATTTTACTTTCAAATAGCCTATATATTATGGCCTTTTTTTTTTTTTGGACCAATAAACGCTACACTAGGGCTGCACAATTGATAAAAAAAAAAAAACAAATCTTTCATGATGATCTCAATTCATACTGTACATACCCGCGATCTCATTTCTGAATGACGCTGATTCACTTGAATGTAATTCCCTGCATTCACTTGTTCACTTTTTTACTTAACAACAATCCCAGATTGCTATGACAGTCACACGCATTGGTCACACACACACAGGATACAACAAAAACACTATTAATTCTCCAATCAGGCCAGAGATTAGCGACAGATTCAGTAAAATACAGTCGTACCTATTCAAAGTCATACAAATTGAATGCGAAATTTCGTAATGTGAAAAGATAATAAATAATGTAAATGCCGATAATCCGCTCCAACCACCCAAGAATATTACCAACATTACAAATTTACAGCACTATAATCATATTTTTGCATCTAAAAACAATCAGAACATTTGGAAAAGACATTTAAATGAAATAAATAGACATTAAATCTCACTTAACCTTAATTTATGATTCCTCTGGCACTGGTTGCCTTGAAACCTAAACTCTCATCTCTCTTTCTTATTAACAAGGAGGCAGAGATAAATAATCTAATCAGTTTACTTGGTGGCGTTAGAGTAGAATGCTGTTATTTTTGTGTCAAAAAAATATTTATAAAAATAACATATATTTTATTATTATTATTATTAATATTATTATTATTATTATTATTATTATTATTATTATATATTTTTATTTTGCCCAAACGCTCACTTGCGAGTTCAAACTCTGAAATATCCGCTTTTTCTTTCTTGTGTGTTCTCACTATCACAATGCTGTGCTCAATACCAGCCAACCAGAGGCTCGAAGTTGAACAATATCAGCCAATCAGAAGCTGGAGAAGAGATATATTCTGATGACCGGTTTCTGATTGGCTCCTCAAACCATAACATTTTTTTCTGTTGTTGCATTTATAATCACATAGGTTAGTTCATATCATAATTATTTTTATCTGCATTCACGCTCACACATGCACACGCATGCGCGCGCACACACACACACACACACACACACACACACACACACACACACACACACACACACACACACACTAAAAGCTAAAATATACTGTATACGGTCTGATCAGAGGCAGGCATGTACACTTCTAATCAGGATATAACTTACTGTATTAGTTAATTAAGCGGAACTTCTAGCTCTTAAACAGAGACACTGAAAAAAAAATGCAAGCTCCAGAATTATACAAGAAGCAAATTAGAAGTATGTTAAGACTGAGTAATAAATTTTTTGGTGACTATAGTGTAATCTGAAATTTAATTACAATCTATTTAACAAACTCTGTAACATTTATCTTATTCTAATAATAATAATAATAATAATAATAATAATAATAATAGTAAATGTGTCCAAAAAGCACAGGTGCTTTTTTCTTTTTACTTTTTTTTTGTAATTTATTATTGTGAACATTCTGTTTCTGTTCAATAGCTTATTCACTTTAAATGATCAATTATCAATTAATTTTTCTTCTTTTTTACTACGGTTTCTGTATGAGAGAATCGTGATTTACATTCTTGCAAGAATCATGCAGCCCTACTCTACAGTGTGGAAATTTTGTGGAGATCAGCAGTTTCTGAAACACACAAACAAGCCCATCTGGCAGCGGCAATCATGCCATGGTTAAAGTCACATGTTTTCCCCATGCTGATGTTTGATGCGAGCATTAACAGAAGCTCTTGTCCTGTTTCTGTGTTGCTGTACCTTCCACTTGGATATACTCCAGGCCCCTGCACCCCGATACACACGATAAGCGGTGTAAAGTGATGATGAAGATGAAAACAAGCACGGTGTTCCTATTAAACTGGCCAGTGAGTGAGCATACAGTACAGCATTTGTCTTTTTTTTTTTAAAACAAAATGCAAATTGCTACAACAATAAACACATATTAAAGCTCCCAGAGCACATAAGTGCAGAACTTTCTGGGCGTGAATTAGCGACTACTGTAGGTCTATATATATAGGATATATATATATATATTTTTTTTGCAATGTAAAATGTCCACTGAACAAAATTTCCTGTCACTGTTTCCATAACAGTGAGAAGCCTGTCAGGAGTCTGACAGAATGTAACACAGAGCTAACCATAGTTCAGTGCTTTATCGGGCTTTTCATTCACGCTGCTTGTGGTTGGAATAAATGAAGTACTGTAGTCAGTCTCAGCAGAGCCGCCTGCAATGTCCTTACTGAACAAAAGGTGAGAAGAAGCCGTCGTGTCTCATGTTAATCGGCTTCGGGAAGACTTACCGGTCCCACCTCCGGAACAACTCGCTAATATTTGTAATTCTTAAAGAGCTAACGTGACTCGTAGGACCAGGCTTTATTGCACTCGTCGTTCATTCATGGTTATCGTAGTCGTGATCATCAGTGATCTCGGGGATGCTGGTGGATTCACTCAGAATGGGACGCCTCAATGGGAATTCATTCATAGTTTTAAGAGGACCTGGAAGAAAACCCACGCACAACTACCATGAGGTCAGGGTAGAACCTTGGACCCTGGACCTAGTGTTAGGAACAACATATTATGATTTACCCACCTTGTTTAACCAAATTATTTTAATTAGGATCACATTTTTTCATTTAGAGTTAAAGAATCAGAGAGGAAGGCTAAAAAAAGGGGGAAAGTAATCAACCCCAACCCTGTGAAATTATGAATGAACTGAGATGAACCAAATTTTTTGGAAAGCTGAGTTGCACATGTCACACCCAGGCCTAAATACTGCCAGACATGATGAATCAAGAAATCACATAAATTGAACCTGTCTAGCAAAGCGAAGCGTTCAAGATTTTTATTGTCATTTATACGTAGGTACAATGAAATTCGTATTTTGTCTTAAGGGCAGTGAACAATAAAATTACAGTAAAAGGTAAATAAATAAATACAAAAATAAATAAATAAAAAGTGGAATAGAATTTTAAATGTTCAGTATAAAGAACCTGTAATACGGTTTAACTACCGTTTCCTAGTACACTGTGGTACAAGTAACCAATTAAAATGACAAAGTCGAGGTAAAGTGACGTAATGTATAATATGTAAAGTGTCGCAGTTTTTTAAACCAGGTAACTAGGAGTTGTGCAAGATAGTCCACTGTAAAGGTCAGGGTGCGTTTGAGCTTCAGGAGTAGCCTTAGGCATGCTACATTCATGTGGTAGTGGTAGTGGCTGACAACTGTTTATCAGCCTGATAAACACAATACATTATGCATTACGATGAGAGGCATCAAGTATTTCAGTCATCAGTTCATGACTTCAAACTCATCCCGCACTTGGTTTTTGCAGCGGGACAATGATTCGAAAAACACACGCAAATTCATCTCTGAATAGATCACAAAATACAAAATTAGGTTTCTGTTTTGGCCGAGTCAACGTCTGAACGTAATCTGATTGAGATCCTTAAACAAGTCTAAGGAAAACTGTGGAAATCCAATGTGGATGAAAAGAAGAGTGGGTCAAAATTCTTCCACAGCGCTGGGAAAGACTTATGGGGGCAATAACTTTTTTGCATAGGGCCAGTTGATATTGGTTAAGTATTTGGTTAATTAATATTGAAATCAGTTTGAAATCATTCAATTGGCTGCGTTCATTATCTAAAATTCTGATTCCTTCACTGAAATGGGTACCACGCTTACTACAGTATGAGCAACATGCAAAGCTCTAACCAGCTGTTCCTTCTGTCGGAATAAACAAAATAGAGTATTTGCCCAGATTGTGTCTAGAATGTTACTTGTTATAAATTTCTTGTTCATAAAATTGCCGTGCGTATGAAAGCCAAATGGCAGAGGCAGGACTACCGCTGTACCCGATATCAGCACCGCTGTGATCACGTGCCTCGCGCGGCCTTCCACCTAGAGGCGAGTCACAGCCGTGCTGCTATTCGCGCTATGTACAGCAGCACAGTGGCTCGCGCGATATTGTTTAAATGTCAAGAAGAATACGCACACATTTGCCAAGCAATCTGTCATACCCGGCTTTTTCAGATTGTCTTCGGAGGCTCAGAAGATCATTACAACGTCTTTTTTCTTACGAGTTTGTCTGGGAATGCACCTTTTATTTTACCAATATTAATTCTTTTTTTTTTCCTTGTTTGAAAAAGGTAGAATTACTAATGCATTATTAGATCACAAGAATGTGGTATTTGCAGAAGAACAAAATGGACTTGTACACTTCTCATTTGCAATTTCATCAGCTTGTGGAAATCGAAGCCCTGATGTTGGGAGAAGAAGCGTGTGATCCCTAACAAGTCAAGCTACAGGAAACAATTGCTTACACAGTGTTATTGCACACTCCCAGGCGTGATTCTCAGTACTCAAAGCTTTTTTCAAGTTTTTTTTTTATTTTTATTTTTTTATTTTTATTTTTTTTACGAAACTGGTATAAAAATGAAAAATCCATGTGTTAGCGCTGTAGAATGATGAGTAGTCACGCTGAAATTCTCTCCAGAGAAGTCATGCAAGAAAGTATAATGCATTCATGTATGGAGTTGATACGCCTGCCAGCAACTAACACACACACACATACACACAAGCAGAAGAACAAAGTAGGAGAAAAGGAAGGCCTTGCCCAAGGAGACAGAAGTTCATGGTGTCTGACATTTTTCTCCTCTTATGTCTGAGATTTTTTTTTCCTCCCAATATAAAGGGATTTGCAAAATGTTCCGCAGCACTTGTAAAGCTGTCAAGTCCTCGAACAACTCGACACTTGGATTCTTTTCTGCCTCACTTGCAAAGCGCTTTGGATAAAGGCGTGTGCCAAATGAATAAATGTAAATGTAAAACGTGTGTAGAAGTTCGCCACAATGCGGCATCTTCGAGAGAGGGGGAAAAAAAACAACAACAACTGTAATAAGCTTTTCCTGAAATATTTGATGTGATCTCCAGAGTGCAATATTTTAGCAATTACAAAACAACAAACAAACAAACAAACATACTGTACATACAGTGCGGTTTTCTTTAGTATTATGTCGTTAATGACTTGTGAACACCTGACCAACATGTTCTTATGGGTTGAGGTCTGGGCTCTGTGCAGGCCACCTGAGTTCTTCCATTCCAACCTTGTCTTTATGGAGTTTGCTTGAAGTCAAGGGAACTTACAGTATAACACACCGACAAACTTAAGCCACTATTTTGATGATGAACGAAATTCTACGAAGATCTGCTTGATGCCGGATACCACAGCACACCTTCAGAGGACACTGTGGAGTCCCCACGGATGGACGGTTGTTACGGAGAACTACACAATCAGAATGAAGGCGTCAGATTTCTTGGTAGCAAAGATCGACGTGTATATAACCTTCAGTGCCTCTGTTTTCTGTTCTTTCCATGTTTGTCTCGATTTCTCCTTACTAATGTTAACGGCGGCGCATGAGACATGGATAAGTGGCGTTCAAGTCAAACCAGGACCTCTGCTAAAACTCCTCGTCAATGAAGCCGTAAAACCGACTGACATTTACAGAAGAGTATAACGAGACTCTCGCCCACAATAAAACATTTGAACGGCGCAAACGTTTTAAAGAAGGCCAAACATCTGTGAATGTTGATCCTGGCCGAGGTGCTGTGCGGAGGCCAGTGCGGTCATTCCCATGGCCATTCAGGGAGTGGTCCTTGAAAATCAGCGAATAGCTTGTCGCTAACTTCCAGATGAGACGCATTTGTCGATGGGAACTGTACACACAATCATTCGTGAACATGGCTTGCACGTTACACGAACTTGGCTGGGAGTTATCGCCATATCCGCGTACAGTACTGACATCGCTCCAGGCCATTTCCACATGTTTGAGTTCCTGGGAGGCCAGACGTGAAACAGGCAGTCCAAGCACTGTTCTGGTGTACTGAAAAAAAACGTTCTATCTTGATGGTGTCCAAGCACCAGTGAAACACTGGGATAAGTGCATTAGTGTAGCAGGGGATTATACAGAGAAATAAATTCGTTTATTCTGCGCCATCAAAAGTCCCGGTTTGACTTGAACGCCTCCATACGTGTGAATCAGATCTAATAACACAGATCACTCAGTGTGTGGGTACACACACCACACTTATGATAATCATTCATAGTCCTTATGTTGTGCTGATTAGGCCTGACGCTTAGATTATACATCATTTATCCTGATTACTCTTTCATTAAAATATTCCATACGGGTCAGAACTGTTTTGGCAGCATAAGGGAGACCTACACAATATTTAGCAGGTGAGTTTAATATCATGCCTGATTGGTGTCGGTCTGCACTTTTCTTTGAAATTTTGAATTCTAAAAGCATCAAAAGACTTTTCCATTATGAGGTCGACAATGTTGGTAGTGTTTGCTTACTACAGTAACGAGCTTAATTTTACAGAAGAAGGTAGTGAGAGCTACAGTACTGTACAAAGGTCTTGAGCCACCACTTTTTCCTTCATATTTCACTTCCAAAGAGTCAGACTTTCTTGTATTTTTAATGTCCCCTTGAGGAATAGTTCTCCAGGCTTCCTGAAGGAGTTTTTTATTTTTTTTATTTTTTTTTTTTTACCTCTTGTTCACTGCACAGAAATTACATATATTATAAAGTGAAAAATTCTTGAATTTAACCAACGGTCTATAATTTCTTAAAATAAGATTACAACAAACCAAAAATTGAGAAAAATGTCTTATTATATTGACAAGTAATTTAGTTTCTTTCACGAAATTGATTACTAAATGTTAGTAACATTTTAGTAACATTTTACTGGCAAATAGGCATAATAATCTTCTTACATAACAATAAGAAGAATTTCACCAATTATTGAATAATAATGCAAATGGTGTTTTTGGGCGAGGTTTTGGTTCTCATTTCCAGTCCAGTTTCAGAAAAATGTTTATTTTATTTATTTTATTTATTTATTTCTGAAGCCACACTTAAGTGACCATTCAAGCTAAAAAATAAAAAAAAAGGCATGAAAAGTGCAGATGATGACAGATGATCAGGCTGGTGAATAGTATACTGGTGATGTCGACTGTACAAACGAGAGGAAATGAGGTTTGCTGCACTGTAAACCCTAATGCTCAAAGTTATTGAACATATTGAGTACTGTTAACTTAAACAGCACTCAATATGTTCAATAACTTTGAGCATTAAAATAGCACATTTGTTCAGCTAACTTGAAAAGTGTCATTTCTAAATAATTTTATAAAATACTCAAGGTCTATTAATGTGAAATGACACTTTTCAAGTTAGCTGAACAAATGTGCTATTTTAAGCCACAGTAACTGTCTCCTTAAAGTTCCACCAACTTAAAATCTTTCAGCCTAGCGATTTTTTTTGTCTGACGTCATCAATGCACAATAAACTGCCCACACTGAATTGTTTTGATCAAGATGGTGGATTGCTCTGTCTTCACATGATGCTGTAAGTATAATCTGTACAAATCTGGGCATCCTAAAATACCAGAGCACTGGTCTTTCAGTGGTAGGTGTTTCGCCTGCCATGTGAAAGGGCCTGGTTCGATTCCCAGCCACTGGATGAAGTGTCCGTCCCAAGCCCAGTTAAAAATAGGAGGGTTGTGTTCAGAACAGCATCTGGCATAAAAACTTGTGACAAACCGCTGTGGCGACCCATTGCCAGGAGCAGGCGAAAGACTAACAACAATTTACAGTGGAACCTTGGATTATGAGCATAATTTGTTCTGGAAGCGGGCTCGTATTCCAAAACACTTGTAAACCAAATAAAAATTTTCCATAAGAAATAATAAAAACTCTAATTATTCATTCCCCAACCCCAAAAAATACATAAAAATAATTAATACAATATATAAAGTAAAAATAAAACAAATTAACCTGCAGTTTACCTTGGGGTTAGAAAAAAATATAAAAATTAATCGCGACAGATAAGTGTTTCTGTTTGTGCGTGCAAGTGCAGTGTATTTGTGTGTGTGTGTGTGTGTGTGTGTGTGTGTGTGTGTGTGTGTGTGTGTGTGTGTGTGGAATTGGCCCCTTCCCTCGCCTCGTCTTACACAGTAAAACTCCTCCTCCCTTCCCCCAACTCGCTTTTTAAGTTTCACAACAAACACACACACAACGGACACACTGGAAATCTCTCTAATGACACTCCCGTGAGTGCATACTAACGGAATCACTGCTGTAAAGTAAAAAAAACAAACAAACAAAAAAAAAATGAACCAGCACTTTACCCTTGAAAAGAACTGCGACAGAGCAGAGTAAAGCAGAGAGTGTGTGTCTGTATGTGTGTGAAGCCGGGGAGGGGGGTGTAAAGGCAAGGGAGTGTGTGTGTGTGTGTGTCGGTTTGTGTGTGTTGATGTCAAATTACGTGCGCACACACACATAGGAGACACGTTGAAACAGAGAGGAAGTTGTTGATTATACCAGTAAGAGACCAGCACTAAGACCCAACAGGGGAGACAATTACCCACAATTCCGCAGCGCAAGAGAGAGAAAAATCCTTGGCTCAGTTGTGATCATGTGACGCTCGGTGTCAAAACAAGAGCGCATGCCTGATACATGATACTCGGCACTCATAAACCAAGACTTGCTCGTTTTTTTAAGACAAAATTTATTAAAACTCTTTGCTTGTCTTGCGGAACACTCGCAACCCGCATTAGTCGCAATCCGAGGTTACACTGTATTTCATTGGCAACAGCTTAAAAAAAATTATAGTATGAGTTAGGCTACTCAGTAATGCGTAGTATGAATGAGTACAACAAACTCAAAAATTTATAGTTCTGTTTACTTAAAATTGGAAACATCATTACTTAAAAATTTTGATGTAAAACTGATGAGGTAAAACTGATTATCTCAATTTTTTTTAGTTTTGCCAACTTATTTGGGTTTTCAGTGTAGACCTAAGCCATAGGCCCGCATCCATCAATTCATAATTTTTTTGTTTCTGAATCTCTGATGAATGTATGAGAAGTGCTAATGTGTCATACAGACTTCCCTTAAAAAATGGGTAGTCCCACTGTTACTGCTCCTGCCACGTTGCTGCTGGTAAAACTGCTGTACATCTGCATTTTTCTGCTTTCCACAAGAATAAAAAACTAAAAACATTTTCAGGGCAAAGAACCTCCCAAGCAGACTATTATTTCTTTAATTGAGTCAGCAATTTAAATAAAGTATTCTCTCGAGAGTTTCAACTCTAGTGTGTGAAAACCCCTGGAGAGTTTCTATACTCAGACCAAGCTGAGACCTAATCTGATCAATTATACTCTTAAATTATACAATCATTTAGGCAGATGTTGGATTAGATAGATACCTAGCTCGTTTATCGCCATCTCTCCCTGCCTACCGCTGTTTTCTGATGTTCTACAGCAGTCAGTAGAGTGCGAGTCAAAAGAAGACCAACCGTAGCCTATTATTTATGAAACCGACTTCAGTCCTGTCGTGCAATCACAATTCAATACGTTGTTAGCTGCGCTCTCTGCATGCTAACTTAAGGCAAAGGTGCGCCTCAGCTTGTATTTCAGGTTAAATTGTGTTGCTTCGACAATGTGAATAGAGGTGCTTGTTAAGATTTTGCCGAAAACTTGTTTGCATCAGCGGGAAAGCCAAACGAAGCAAGTTTACATTATGTTTTGTGGGTTTTTTGCATTTTGTGCCAGATTTAGTGAAGATATACTGTAGCACCATGGGTGCGTTAGCAAGCACGGCGGCAAGAAGAAAAAGTGGCCACTTTCAGTTCGGTGCCGAGAGGAATCTTAAATTAAGCTTAAGTGAGGTTTAAATGTCTGTTTACAGTGTTTCGTGTTTTACTTCATTTACATGTCCTTTTTAAATGTTTCGATTGTTTTTATATTCAAAGATATGATTATAGTGTTTGAAATCGGTGATATTGGTAATATTTTTGGGTGGCTGGAACGGATTATCTGCATTTACATTATTTCTTGTGGGAAAATGCGTTTCAGTACGAAATTGTGCCTTAAGAACTCGCCTCCGGAATAGTGCCGAGGTACCACCGTGTGCTGGGTTTCATAGTATGTTTAGGCACTTTGCAGCCTGTACCAATAAATAAATATGTTTTCATTTCTTTAATTTAATTTACATAATTAAGTTAATTAATTTAAGTTAATATAAAAAAATAAAGGGTGGCTCAAGACTTTTGCACAGTACTATAGATATCTAAACCTTAAAACACACACACACACACACACACACACACACACACACACACACACACACACACACACACACACATACAGGGGATCAAACACAACTTTAGACTTTAGATATAAAATTGAATAAAACTGTACTAATGTAAATCTCATCGATTAGGCCAACGAGCTCTCCTGCTGCACCCAGCATTAATATGTTTATGTTTCAGTCATTTTCATTACAGTTTGACTACATTGGTTACTACTGTAGGTTCTGACCCTTTGAGACGTCTACTGTACCAAACAGCACACGCAGAAGCCGTGCATCCGGACATGACAAGCAAAGTACAGTACAAACCCCAATTAAATGGAGACATTTTTACATTTAATATAAAAAAACTTTTCTTTGCCACATCCCACGCAGTGTTAAAGCAATCACCTCTGGGCTGTATGGGTATATTTTGTGTTCTGCTAGGATTATAAAATCACAAGGTCAGATTCAACTTGTTATGATTAGTGCAGCCTGAGCATGTTGCACTCGGAATCAGACTGAATGATTTTTTTTTTTGTCATTCGGCTAAAGATGAAATTTTTCTCATGTTTAACACACAGTAAGAAACATGCTTCTCTTCAAATGTTAGGTGCTTTCTTTTTCGGCTCATGAAACAAAAGTTTCAGCTCAAGGTCAAAAGTTATCCGCACTCTGGCTGTAGAATTTATTTTAATTAACTTTTAGAAAAGACAAATACAGCATTTTTCGACATAATCTCCTTGCTTTTCAGTCCACTTTGTCCATCTGTCCTCAAGGTTTCTTTTATATTCCCTCATTAAAAAATGTTTTAGGCTGAGCTGCGATGCACCGTTGTCTTCACTTATAAATCAGAAATGAATGTTCGTCCTCGTAGGCCTGCTTTCAGGGAACCAAACATGTGAAAGTCCCATGGATCGAGATCAAGACTATAGGGAGGATGCTTTTACATCTCAAAACAATGTTTTTGCAGAGCGTCAAAAGTTGTTCCGATGTGCGTCTCGAACAAATCACAAATGCTCTTCTTTTGGAGCTTATCCCAGGAGACTTAGGGGTACAAGGCGGGGTACATCCTGGACAGGGTGCCAATCCATCACAGGGCACACACATACACACTCACTCATTCACACACTCCAGCCAATTTGGGGACGCCAATTAACCTACCCTACATGTCTTTGGACTGAGGGAGGAAACCGGAGTACCCGGAGGAAACCCACCAAGCACGGGGAGAACATGCAAACTCCATGCACACAGAGACGGGAATCGAACCCAGACCCTGGAGGTGCAAATATAATATTTTTTAATCATTTGTTTAATTGTCTTTTTACTGTAATGGCGAGAATAATCAACTGTTCTGTAATCTGTAATCACATTTAATAAATGCCTTTCACAATCCCTACTTGTTATAGATTTATAACATAGTAACTCATAGTAACTGATTCACTGAGTAATTGATTTATAACTATCAGTTATTGATGTTTCTTATTTATACCAAAAAAATTTTTCTCTGCAAAGTGCGTAAAGAAACAATTTAAAAATTGCTTGTTAATGTAACAACCTTAGCAGCAGCCTTATTTCCCCTCTCACCGGCCTGATCATCTGTCATCATCTGCACCTGTTTCTCACTGGTTCGTGCCTTAAGTTACATGTTTTTTATGCTTGAATGATTCATAAGGCACTGTGTGTCTTAACAAACAAAAAACATTCCTCTGAAACTGGTCAGGTACAGGGACTGAATGGAAAATAAGAGCCATAAATTTGCCAAAACTGAGAGCCAAAAAGGTCCTTCAGGAATTCTGGGAAACTATTTGTCAAGACTACATAAAAATACAAGAAAGTCTGGCACTTTTAAAGCAAAACTTGAAGAAATGTGGTGTGGCTTAAGACATTTGCACAGTGCTATACGTCCATGTTTACTTGCAGGTTTGGCCAAAGTTGGTGTTAACACGTTGCTCTTTTCAGCTTTCATGTCAAATGCTGCTACAAAATTGAGCATCTAGCTGGAAAAGACAGGCCATTTTGGGTCATTTTTAGTAATTCATTTAGAATTTCATTCCAAATGTTTTTGCGGCGTAAAGGTCAAGATCTGGAGTGTGGAGGCGTGTAAAACTTAATAGTTGATAAAGCCTAGTAATGTGAGATAGTCTTGGGATGAGAAAGGAGTTTCAAAAATGAAATTGTCTAATTTAACAGTAGAAATTGTGTAAAAAAAGAGCTGTAAGTGTGTACAAGAACAAAGCAGCTGTTGAGCAGAGCTGTGAATAATGTCACAACAACAGCTGGGCCCAACAACAGCATGTTCTGGCTTCTGTAGTCTGCTGTTTGGTGAATGATAGTCGTATGGACTATTCGTGTTATCGTCTTGTCTGACCAGTACAGGGGTCCACATGAGCAACCGACCAGTACTAATAAAAAAAGGGTGCATCTGGTGGCCAAGGCCTTGAACCCTCGCAAAGATACTGGGACTTTTTTAGTAAACAGCATCTGGCTTGGCTGGTCTTTGTCTGTCAGTGGTCATATCGTTGCCCAAAGGACACTTTAACACATTCCCTTCTTCAAGTGCCTCCTTCTCAAGTCCCAGTCCTTCCCTGAGTGGAAGGCCAAAGGGATGGGGTCCTTGTTTCAAGGGCATACGCTAACATTGGATGGATACAGAGAAGATTAGCATGGGCCCAGTGAAATGATGACATGCTAATCCGTGAAGCGTTCCCCTTTTTGCGTTTTCGCACCCATTCCGAAGCGAGGTTTGCCTGGTCAGATCTACTGTAGATCCAGCATGCCCTGGTTTCACCAGTCGGCTGCTAGATTAAAAAAAAAAAAAAAAGGTGCAAGGACGGGTTCCTACACTGTCCTGTACGAACAGTAAGAGACCCATACAAGAACTCTGCGGTCTGCTGTTAGGAGACAGATGGCTTGTCTGGCCCCTCAACCTGCATGCCATAGTTTTTGCAGTTTGGTAGAACTTAGGTGCAATGTCCTGTGTGACCTGTTAGTTCATCTTCTCTTGTGGCTCAAAAATGGAAGAAATAACTTTACACTTACTTTACTTTATAATAAAGTAACCTACAGATACATGCAAGTGTTGAGTCTTCACCAAGGTTGAGGTTTATATTATGAGGTTAATATTCTATTAAAACGTTGTCAATAACATTGCATAAAGCATCAAATATCCTTGTGCAAGCAATACATTAAGTCTCCACTAGAACCTTTTCTAATAAAGGCTAATCTAATGTAATTCCATGGCTTTACATTCTTTTGTGAACATCTTCAAGTTCTTCCTCTCTTCTTCAAGCATTTTCTATAGATAATTTATCTGAAAAAAAAATAATAATAATTGTGCTCAGCAAAGCGGTGCAACTTCTATTCTGTGTTTCCAGTGGTGCATTCTCTGCAGCCCTTGTTACACTTTCACACCTTTGATGCTTTTCGCATGTGCGTCCTGTCACCATGTTTGTGCTTCCACTTAAATAATTGTATTTTCTTTAATATAATCAGCAGCATTGGGGAACGTTACTTTTTAAAGTAACTAACTACATTAAATTACAAAAATTACAACAAAATTACTGTCTTTACCTAGTAACTAGTTCGAGTACTTTTCCATTGCAGAAAATGAAAACTCCTTTGTGCTTCCTCATGAATGTTGTTTTATTCAAGACCTTTATAATTATTCTACCATTGACGTTTGGTCCATAATGTGGTAACTACTAATACCCCTATCTCACCTATGCGGTTTTGCGCGGTGACCGAAAGTACAGTTCACCATGATTCACCGCGAGTGTCAGCGCTGTGATTAGGTTTCCATCTTTTCGTGCGTCGGTCCTCGCATAGTCAAACCGCGTAGGTGAGATAGGGGTATTACAGCAGGAGTAACAGAGGGGGGCGAGTTATCGGGGACGGGGCTTGTAGGATAACTTTCACACACACACACACACACACACACACACACACACACACACACACACACACACACACACACACACACACACACACACACATACACACACACATTAACGGATTGGGAATGACTGCTGTCTGGCTGATGGATTACATAAATTGTCTGAATAACGGATTACATTTTTGAAAAAACAACTAAGTAACTGAGTACTTAAATGGTGGACCTAATGCGTTAGATTACTCGTTACATCAAAAAAAGTTATCCAAGTACTCTAACGAGTTACTTTGTAACGTGTTACACCCAACACTGATAATTAGCATTTACTGTACTTTACATTTATTTGGCACATCCAAAGTTAATCTTGACAGAGAGGGTATGGCTCTTCCAGGGGGATCCCTTACAACACTTTACAGCCTTACTGACGGCATCTGTCCCTGACCTTGAGCCAGTATGCTCTGGGTTTAGCAGTCCCCTGTTGGGTAAAAGATAGGTGCAAGGACTGGTTAGGTCACAGTCCTACAGTTGGCTGATGGAAGAAAGATACTTAAGGACATAAGGAGCTCACTAGTATTGGTAGAAAGCACAGTATATACAGAGAAGGATCAAATTGTAGAGGAGGCAGGGCCATGACACTGAACACAGGTGTGACTACCACTTTTAATTAAAATTTTTGATACCTTAATCCACTTTTTTTTGCAGAAGTATCTGTGTTTACCTTTTTAAGCTAACATGAGTTAATTAGCATTATCATTACCAGCATACCATACAAAATTTGTAATGGCGTAGGTACCACCACAGCAAAATGTGCTAAGTGCTTTGTGATAATGCAGTGATAATGACTCAAATTTGAGGAAGCGTAGTTAAGCTGTTATGTTAGCTGTCATAGAGCCACAGTTTTGGTCAATTTTTGGGGTTAGTTTATTGTATGGTAATGCAGTTGCTGTTTGGGCAGGAAAGCTGTGGTGTGAGTATTATTATTATTATTATTATTATTATGCTCAATGTTTACTATTAGTGGTGTGAGGGCCTGTATACCAGACTTGGTGGACTGGTATGCCAGTCTATGAGTCGGGTCGAACCTGGCCATGAAAACTTGTAGGAAGTTTATTGAAACATTAGAAAATAGACCCCTGATTGATGCAGGGTAAAGTGTTCACAAGATTGCAAGTTCAAATCCCGGGTAATGCTGTAGCCTCCTGCATCCTGGAGCCTAGAGAGAGAGCTGATTGGCTGAGCTCTCTCAGAGGGGGGAGATGGGAGGCACTTAGTGCTCTCACATCCATCACGGATCTACTGCAGTAGGTGGCATTGCGTGGTTCAGAAGAAACACATGATAGTCTTCGCCCTCCCTCACTGGTAGTTGTAGCCTTGATGTGGGAGTAATGGCAGGTGGGACTTGGAAATGACTAAAGTATTCAGAAAAAATATATATATATACACAAAGAAAGCATTTTACTTGTGTCGTCACCACTGGGTCATATGTACAGTAAAACATATATGAAAAACTAGCTGGCTAATAGGAGAAAAAAAACGAATGAGAAAATGAAGAAACGAATTACACTAACGAATTTTTTTTACCAGGGCCCACAGACTGTGAAGATAACGGAGAGACTAAAAAGAAAAAAGCAAAATTCTAAAGAAATAATGAAAACAGCTACATAAGATATGGTGCCATCGCTTCTTGGGATGCTAATGCTCCAAATCCCTTGTGTGTGAAGTGCGGGGAGAAGCTTGAAAATGAGCCTGTGAAGCCTTCAAAGTTACTTTGGCAATTGGAGACTAAACATCCTACTCTGAAGGACAGGCCAGGAGATTATTTTGAGAGGAGAAGATCTGAACAAGACAGTCAGAGGCAGTCGCTAAAGTCTGCGACTTCAGTTAACGTCACTGCACTAAGACATCATGCGCGGTAGCGAAACATGTTGCCAAGGCAAAGAATCCTTTTGACATTGGGAGGCAGTCGATTCTTCCAGCTGCGAAGGACATTCTATTGAAGGCTGAACACATTGCTCTGCATTTTATACAGTGTTTAAGGTTAAATTTTAAAGAGAGTAATGATGCTGCTCATGGGGCTGGAAAGCTCTTCTGTAAACATGAACACCACAGCTTTCCACACACAGCGTGTCACTAAAGATCATTAAGCGACACCAGGATGTAAAAGCAGAGAATGATACTTCTCATGACTTGGTCATGTCACGCTCATACACCACAGCTGCACTACTGTAGCGTAATATGGTTCAAACTGCAAAACTTTCCAAAATGTTTTTTTTTGTTTTTGTCCTCACTGCTTCCCAGTTTAATGGGTTGGTAAATTGTTCTCCAGTGTTTTACAGTTGATTGAAAAAGCAATATTTGTGCATTCACTAGCATCATCGGCAGGTTCTCTTTTGGACAAGAGTGTAGTACTTAGTGTTGTGACATATTTGTCACACTTTCCTGATTCTGATCATCAAACCAATTTTAATATTATGCAATGCAGTTTTTAAATAATGGAAAAAAAATTTTTTTGTTAAATTACACTTGCACAACCAGCCCTGATTACTGCCAGACCTGTTAAATCAAGAAATCACTTGAATGAATCATAAATTGAATCATAAATTCACTTTTCAAATTAAAGTTGACATTGGTCCAATCATAATTTCCCCAATCAACCTAATATCAACAGTGGGCCAATATCTATAACAGTGTCAAATTAATGTTTCCACAATATTTTGACAACCTGAAAAATCCCTGCTGGATAGTGTAGGATGATGTGGTTTGGGACACATCCCAAACCTCTGGTCTCTGATATAAGGAATATGATATGATTTGGATAACATCTATGTACTGATAACTTTGATTCAGAATCTCTTCTAGGGCAACACTGTGAATAATGTTCTTTTGGATAAATCTTGTAATAAATATATCAATCAATCAATCAATCAATAAATTCAATCCAATTTCTATATATCCAAATTCAATAGTTTTATAGCCCTTTTACCAATGGTCAAAGCTGCAAAGCACCTTTTCAGAATGAACATACATTATGGAAATGAATTATTAATTAAACTTTAAACTTTTTTAAACATAAATTATGGAAAAATGTGTAAGGAATATGTATATGACACAAACGCTCATTCACACACTACGGTCAATTCCCCTACTTTATATCTGCATGTCTTTGGACTGTGGGAGGAAACCGGAGTACCCAGAGGAAATTCACCAATCAGATGCAAACTCCATGCACACAGGACTGAGGCGGGAATTGAACCTGGTGCAAGGCGACAGTGCTAACCACTAAGCTGTGCTGTGTCAAATCAATCAATATATCAATCAAGATTGACTAAAAGTATGGAAGCTAGCTAATATCTGAGGCAATATGGATCTAGCTAATATCTGAGGCGAGTATGGAAGTTAGCTAATATCTGAGGCAAGTATGGAAGCTAGCTAATATCTGAGGCGAGTATGGAAGCTAGCTAATATCTGAGGCGAGTATGGATCTAGCTAATATCTGAGGCGAGTATGGATCTAGCTAATATCTGAGGCGTGTATGGAAGCTAGCTAATATCTGAGGCGAGTATGGATCTAGCTAATATCTGAGGCGAGCATGGAAGCTAGCTAATATCTGAGGCGAGTATGGATCTAGCTAATATCTGAGGCGAGTATGGATCTAGCTAATATCTGAGGCGAGTATGGATCTAGCTAATATCTGAGGCGAGTATGGAAGCTATCTACAGTAATATCTGAGGCGAGTATGGATCTAGGTAATATCTGAGGCGAGTATGGATCTAGCTAATATCTGAGGCGAGCATGGAAGCTAGCTAATATCTGAGGCGAGTATGGATCTAGCTAATATCTGAGGCGAGCATGGAACCTAGCTAATATCTGAGCTAGCTAATATCTAATATCTGAATATGGATCTAGCTAATATCTGAGGCGAGTATGGATCTAGCTAATATCTGAGTCCGAGTATGGAAGCTATCTACAGTAATATCTGAGGCGAGTATGGATCTAGCTAATATCTGAGGCGAGTATGGATCTAGCTAATATCTGAGGCGAGCATGGAAGCTAGCTAATATCTGATGCGAATATGGATCTAGCTAATATCTGAGGCGAGTATGGATCTAGCTAATATCTGAGGCGAGTATGGAAGCTAGCTAATATCTGAGGCGAGTATGGATCTAGCTAATATCTGAGGCGAGTATGGAAGCTAGCTAATATCTGAGGCGAGTATGGATCTAGCTAATATCTGAGGCGAGTATGGAGCTAGCTAATATCTGAGGCGAG
>JAAGKR010002868.1:0-16846 GCA_011419295.1 Clarias macrocephalus
TTGTTTAATGTAAAACAGTTGCTACATTGTTAGTTGTTCACAGGTGCCTGATTTCCCCTCCTTTAACAAACCTATGTTTTGATCTCATGTGCGTAGGTGGCTAAAAGTGCTGGTGTGCTGACTCACTTGTGACATGTTTCAACGTTATGCATCAGGGGAAGTGAGAGAAAGCCCCTGTAATCATCTCTTACAAAACCAAGTTTCTGTCATCTAGCTCCTCTCTCATCTCTATTCCACACTTATGACCTCTCACATACCTAGCGCCATGTGTTAGCTGGTGGAACAATAACTCTATACTAATATCTGCGTCCCAAAGCTGTGCTTTACAATGCCTTGGACAACATTTATTTACTATCTAAACATTTATTACTTGGATTTAGTATTGGAAATATATGCTCTGTGGTGGGAAGAATAGAACATAATGGACAAAGTAAAATTACTGCTACTGTAGCAATCATTCACTTAAAGTTTAAAAATTGGATAGAAAATTAGCAAAATTAGATGTGTATTTACTATACAAATTATGCCTATACTGTCAGAACTAATTTGAAAATGTTTTATAACTGAGAAATGCATTTAAACAAATGCATTAACAAAAAATATATACAGTGCTGAAATAAACAGTATAAAATAATTATTTACAACATATAAGAAAAGTAATGTTTGTCAGCAACCTGACTTAGCCAATTGCTGTTGCTGTTCAATAACTTGCTACTCTACATTTATTTGTTAATTACTGACAGTAGGTTATGTTAATTCTTACATGGTTCTAGCTACTTTATTCCCAGATGGAACTCTAAGTGTTAATAGAACTCTAGTGTTAATACTTAACACTAAGTATTTCTTTATAATTTTTTTTATTCTAATAATAATTCTAATAATAATAATAATAATAATAATAATAATAATAATAATAATAATAATACATTTTGGCTGCATTCCAATGTAATATTTTGCTAATTTGTTAACTGTTTTTTTTTGGATATATTTTTTAAGATGCTCGCCATTACTGTATGTATGTGCATTTACAAACATTAACATCCTGTTCCGTAGTGGTCCACTGGTAAGCACACAGCCCTCTTGCTGCACTGAGGGAATTTGAGTCCCGCTCAGACTATTAATCTGATGTTATTGCGGTTTAGAAGTCTTTTTTTATTTTATTATTTTTTTTTTTTACCAGATTTGTGTTAGCGGCATTCGTTTCAATTTGCCCAGTTATCATGTACTCAGTATGGCATTTCAACAAAGTAATTCTAACTTTTAAAAACAACCTAATGCCAATGTTGTCATAATGTACTAAAATTACCAATTCAATATGTCCACAATTAATTGACAACCAAACATTCCTGCTGTGTTACTGTAGCTATCTAGCAAAGATGCTCTTTGCACATTTTCCAGAGCATTATTTAAAGAATTTGGAACGATTAAGTCCTTCTGCTTTAAAAACATTGTGAATCTTCAGTGGTTCGAGTTATAAACCAAAACAAGGAAAAAATGTCAAATTGTGTTAACCAAAAAGGCTTAGAAAAACGATTAAAAGGGTGGTTTCTGTTAGAAACAAGCCCCGCTGACAGAAACCTCCTCTGTATCCCTTTATGCTGTTTATCTTTTGCCCACAAGTTTGCAGCAATACAGGCCTGTGTTCCTTACAGGCAAGTCAAAGTCATTTGTTACACAGTAGTTGTAAACCTCACCGATTTGTAACAGAAGTTGGGGTTTGGGGCTGAGGTGCTGCGGGGCTTGGGGGGGTTGCAAGGAGAGTTGGCCTGTGTTGAAACAGCAGACTGGGCCCAAGGTGCCATTAGTGGCTGAGAAGCAGCTGGAAGTGATTCCAAAAACATGGTGTGCTGGAGGTATTTTAAAACCACATGCTAAAACTGGGCTTTCACACTGTTCCTCACAATTTACCCACAATGGTCGAAAAACCCTCTTTGGTCTTTACAGTAAGCCCTGGCAAGACAAGAGAATCAGAAAGGGGGTGAAAAGCTCGTACGGCTCCGACTGTGCCTTATGGCCAGAGGAGTTACATTAACAAGTTGATTCCTGGAGGACCATATAACTGAAGAAACCAGACAAAAAAACAAAATCACCAAGCAAAACTATAAAAAAGGTTAACACAGCTACCGTGGCTGCTTTTAAAGATCCGTTAATATACACACACTAAGTTCTCATCTGTGTTCGGTCACTATGCCAAATGAAGCATATTATCCATGACGTCATTGTTTCAAATTATCAAGCTGTATGCTAATTGTAAAACCACATAAGAGAGTTTTATATTCTGCTGATCATGGTGTTCCGCGACCATCATGATACATTAAATTTACTGCATCTAATCAGTCACTGTTAAAATCACAGTCCTAGATAAGACCTCTTATATACTTCAGAATGTTGAACTGAACCCACTCCACTACTTCACTAATGTAGCCGCTGCAGTGTTTTTCATTACTTGCTATCAGAATGTTGGCCTTTCTTTGCCTTTTTGTAAATGAAATTGTCCCTGAAGCAAATGAATTCTGTGTGGCCAACCACACATAATTTCTCTAAATGTGCTGCTCACTAATAGCTCAAAAGAGCAGTTTTAAATGTTGGAGCGCAGTGTTTCAGTGATATCAGAAAGATTTTTAATGAGCACATGTGGATTTAAGTTATTTGTGATTACACAAATTGTGTGTGATTACTAAAACTTTGCTCTCTGTGACTATAAACTCATTTTGGATTACAAACACTGGGGCAGACAGTGTAACTTGTGGAACCCTATCAAAATATAATAAGTCTTTAGTGGATTGCTAAACAAAATTACAGAATAGTAAATAAAAATCTGCGTCAGAAACACGCACATGCTCGTATGCGCACACAGTATATATACATACAGTATATATATACATATACTGTACACGGACACGGCCTCATGTTGAGAAATACATTAAGGGAATACACACAAGTCTCAACTTCCACTTAAATCCTCATTCAGTAATATGAAACCAACAAACTGATGATTCACGTCATGGCAAACACCACTCATACACACTTTTCCAGGAGCCACTGCAGTCCAGTCAAACCTCCTGTCAAGTCTATAAAACAACAATATGAATAAAACTTTAATACACAGTGCCCCAGTAAGAGTGTGTACATGTTACGATTACACTACACTCACGTACAATAAATTTGCACAGTGTGCTGTGGTCATAGAATAAATTAGCATGTATGTATTAAATGTATGTATGTATGTATGTATGTATGTATGTGTGTGTGTGTGTGTGTATATGTGTGTATATATGTACTGTATATATGTATGTATGTATGGTTGTATGTGTGTGTGTGTGTGTGTATATGTGTGTATATATGTACTGTATATATGTATGTATGTATGGTTGTATGTGTGTGTGTGTGTGTGTGTGTGTGTGTATATGTGTGTATATATGTACTGTATATATGTATGTATGTATGGTTGTATGTATGTACAGTATGTGTGTATGGATGTATGTATGTATGTACAGCATGTGTGTATGTATGTATGTACAGTATGTACAGTATGTGTGTATGTATGTATGTATGTATGTATGTATGTATGTATGGATGGATGGTTGAATGTATGTATGTATGTATGTATGTATGTGTGTGTGTCTAAGTATGTGTCCATATATGTATTGTATGTATGGATGCATGGTTGTATGGATGGATGTTTGGATGGATGTATGTGTCAGTGTACATACAGTATGTTTGTATGTATGTATGTATGTGTGTCTATGTGTGTGTATATATATGTCTGTACAGTATGTATGTATGCAGATGTATTATTAAACATATTGCTCATTCATACACATTTTGAAATCTGTTCTTAATCTTTATAATAAGGAATACTATGCCATACTTGCGAAAATATGTTTTTTTTTTTTTTTTTTTTTTGCTCATTGGCCCTTGAATAAAATATTGAGCTTTATTCTGCCCTTTTGATAAATTTCTAATCAATCCTCATAAATTGGAGCATTAAAAGACTGATGAACTAAAAGCAATGAACATTAGTGATGGCTGCCACTTCATGTCTGCTATGTACAGAAGAAACTGACAACTAACCAGTCAGAATTAAGAGCAGAATAACAATAATCAAACAGAACTTTAGGTATACAGTTTAGTAATGATACTTCCAACTTAAACCTAATGCAGGCTTCCATTGTCATTCTTGTTAACACTTTTTTGTAAACTGAGTTTAATCACTTTTTCTAAGGAGCTCTGTGGTGAAGCTGTGCACCAAGTACTTACGTTTATTAAAAACCTGTTGTTGAATCATCATCAATCTTCTATCCAATTAAAAGTGACTACAAAAACACATAAAGTAATAGGTTAACAAATTGCAGTTGGCACTGTCTAAGCAAATATTTGAAATAGTGAAATAGTAAAATGAACAAACTACACCTAGTGCCCAAATATAGTCTCACATAACAATATAGTATTTGAATAGATAGTGGTCATTCCAGTACTGGATGTTTATATGGCTGAGGCTGGCGAGCGATGGCGGTGTGGCGGTAATCATTTTGTGCATGTGCGTGGCACCCCTTAGATGTAGACGTGAGTTAGGTTGAAGTAACGTTCTACTATAAACATGAAGGTAACTTTACTTTGCATGTTTTGTTAATGTAACAAGGCAAAAAAAAAAACTTTCTTTTGTCTTTTCTTTGAGTATAGTTTGCTTTATATTATCATATACTGTAGTATACTGTGTGACTGTCTAATCTAAATTAGACTTGATTTTCTAAAATTTTTATATTTTTTAATCTTGGCTGAGATCCAGAGGGCATTGCATCATCAGGGAGAGATGTTTTCTGTACTGGAGCACAATGACTCATTTGAGACCTTTTGCTTTGCCAAAAGCGCAGACATAACTTATAATTGGCCTCTCAAAAACATGTTGATTTACCTTTATGGGCCATTGAAACTATAAACAACTCCATTTGTAACAATAAAACTGAAATTAGAAATTCATTAATAAAACTGTTTTTAAATTCATTATGTGTCCAAGACAAATTGAATTTAAATATAGCAGATTCTGTTATGAAGATTACAGAGGAACTTTGGCATTCATTTTGCCATTCACTTAGTATTGAACAATATATTGATTATATGTAAATTATATGTATTATTATACAGTATGCATATTATATGATTACTCACTCATCACTTCCTCATCATCTATACCGCTTAATCCTGTATTCAGGGTCATGGGGGGCCTGGAGCCTATCCCAGGAGACTTAGGGCAGGATACACCCCGGACAGGGTGCCAATCCATCGCAGATTATATGATTATATGTATTAAAATAATGCTTATACAAATTTAAGATCAGACTGAAAGCAAAACCAGCATGCAATTCATGTTCCACGTTCAACATATGGTAAAGGTTGAGCCAGAAATATCTAATATCGAGGTTAATAAGTCTGGAATGAAGGACACATGATGCCTACAATTCCATTTGAAAAACATTTTAATAATCTCTCAGGCTTAAGTGCTGTTTTCAATTTAGTGCCATTTTCATAGTGCTCCCCCCCCCCCCCCTCCACTTAGTGTTTCATAAACCTTTATATTATTTAGTTTTAGACATGTCATATATTTTCTTGAATGAATATGAAGTTCCTTAAGTCTGTCTTTTTGATGCAGCAATGGAGTGTTTAGGTAATAGTTGCAGTATTGGGAATTTAGTTTTTAATGTCAGTCACATAGCGAGAGCTTGTGGCTTAGAATTACACTGTGGCATACCTCTGCATTTTATATAGTCTAGCAGGAAATGAGCCACTCTCTTCTGGACCACATGCAGAACGAGTACCAGTAGTATTTAAGTCACAAGCGGTTTCATGTAGTTCACATTGCCATTCTTTTTTTAAGGTAAAAGGACCAGGATCGAGTTAGGCACATGCTATTTCTGGTTTTAGCAACATGTCTGGTACACTGTTAAAACCACAGGAGAATGTGTTTCATCAACGAATCAACTGAAATTTAGACGAAGAAAATAACAAAATGGGATTAAAACTGGATTAGTGGAATAAAACTAATACTATACTACAAATGTTACAGTTTCTTTTAATAAAGACACCAGGTGGTGCTCACTAGCTTTACTATACTGTGAGCAAGGCTAGCATTATAAAAATCTAAGCTGCACAGATCTGAGCCAGGAACACATCATGGGTCAATGATGAAAATAAATAAATAAATAAATAAATAAATATTATGTCTGCATTATTATGTACAAGACCATTCCCTACAAAGATACACTAAAATAAATGAATAAATAACATTACAGAAGAATATTTGCATGACTGTAAAGAAAGCGACATATTACATGACAGGCCAATTTTCAGATGGGGAAAAAAAAAATGTAGATTTCTGGGTTTTGCATGTAAATAGAAAGGAGCGAGTGTGACGAAGTTACCAAAAGAACTCACATTCTCTAGTATGCTCAGTAAAACCGACATAATACATTTCAGTGTTAAAAATCTTGTTTGTTTTATTGGTCTTAAGTAATATTCAAATTTTTCCAAAATAATTTTGGGTTTTTATTACCTATTAGCCAGGAATTAAAAGAAATAATAACTTGAAATCTATCAGTTCACGTGTAATGAATCTATATAATATATAAGTTTCACTTTTTTAATTGAATTATAAAAATAAATCAGCTTTTCGATGATATTCAAATTTATTGAGATGTACCTATATAGATGTGCTAATATGGCTTGCCAGTGTGTGTTAATGGGGAGGCTTCAGACATCAAACTGGTTTTCAGATATGTCAGGTAGAATTACCACTGAGTATGAGAATGACATTGCAGATATGTAGAACCTTTAAAACCTTTAAAAATGGACAACTTATTATTATTATTATTATTATTATTATTATTATTATTATTATTATTATATTCTAGGTCATAGGAACAACCGAAAACAACAATACAGAAATTAGATCATGTGTATCTGTGCTATTTCTTTGCCTTTGTGACCCATGATTATATTTTTTACTCAGTCATGTTTGTATAGTTGGTTAAAATGAAATATAATTCAGTTCATCATATTGCCTGAAAAAAGGATATGTCACTCTACACAGCACAATCCTGAGCCCTACAGTAAATGTTTATTAAAAAAAGACAGCAAAACCAACATTGGGTAAGATGTTTTAAGGGCCACTTGATGCTATCTGTTCTGATGTAACCCCTAAGATGAGTGGTGAGTTTCCTTATAGGATTACACAGGATTACACTAGTTCACTGGTTTTGACTTACTGCTACTGTACAAAACAAATGAGCTAAAAACCTTTCACAGACACTTACCACTGAGATACTCCTCTCATTCACAGGCCCCAGAGTCAACATGGCCAATCAACACCAATCCATCAGGTTTGTGTGAGGTGTTGGCTGATCTGTCGTACTGCCACCTCCTCTTACAGACATGTGTAGGATCTTTATAGGCATTTACAATGCTTCATGTGCTTGGGCTGAACGTGCATGTCTAAATATTTTTCTAGTTGATTTTATGTCAGCAGCTTTCTTAACATTTTTCTTCACATGTTTGATTCACTCTGTCAGGGATGAAAAGGCTCTTTGAATTTCTCTGGGTTGGTCCTGTAGCGCTCTTCTTCACCGAGCATGGAATGTGTCTGCGGGAAGCAATATTTCCAGGCTTGATTAACTAACTGTTTGTGGCACAAATGTTAAGGATTTCAAGCTGGTTTAACACAAGCATTTTTTTGTGTGCTTACAGCGATTAAGATTTCTTTATAAGTATTTTTTTGTTGCTGTCATCCTGTTTTTCCGTTTGTAACTGGTTGTACTGATTATTTACTGGCCACAGCCATGCATAGGAGATATGCATCATACAGTATATGAGAGAAGCAGTTTTATGTAACGCCTCAGTTCTGATTCAGCAGATCTGGTGATTTGGAAAGGCTGTAACTGTCTTAAACACACAATTAGACTAATCTTATTCATTTATAGGTTTCTGACTATGTTTGATTTCTGTTGCTAGGCACATCTCAAATACGGGAGCGTTGATTTATCCCTGCAACATGAAAAAATGTCTATTAAAAGCACACATGCTATAAACGATGAGAGTCATAAAGAGATTCTTTATGACTGTACAAAATGAAGAATCCAAGCTTAGGAAATGATTTCTTTTTCACTTCCTCCATGGATTTCCAAGCCTCTGGGGAAGTCCAGTGCAGAGGCAATAGGATGTTACTCCTCAAGTTTCAAACTGAATCCAGTGTAAATTGCAGAAGATAACACAGAGGACGCTATTGAAACGGAGGCTGGAGAAACGCTAGAAAGCACTTCTGTGCCACTTTTTTTTTTTCATACATTTCCATAATTTCCTAGAATGGCTCTGCAGAAACAAAAGGTCACAGAGTCACAGTTCTCCTCAAGTTTGTGGTTTAAACAGTGAGGCATACATTCACACTATTACAAACTATATGCACTCTACTCTATACTGTACAATAGCAGGCTACTTTTAGTTGCTTATATTGTGTTATCATATTATATTATTTTATATTTGATCATTTTCATTTCTCTTAGGTTTAGTGCCTGGTTTAGTGCAAAGATTATACAAAACACTGTTTGAGTCCAAGAGCCGGGGACATACTAAATAAAATCGTACCTGACCTTACTGTGTGGCAAGATCTAACCATAAATAAGAAACGGCTAGCAGCTGTATCTGTGCTTCTGCTTTTATAATGCAAACTGAGAATGAACTAAAGGTAACCCCAGCAGTTGTGGGCAATTAGTCAGTACAGAACAGAGCAATTAGCAGGCCATAGCAAAGCACTGTCAATTATATGAGGTGACTGATGAGGGACAGAGCAGACTTTAGTGCAGGTGAGGAAAGAGCAGGTTGCTGCTGGTGAGCACTCACAGTCACAAGTGTGCTGTAAATTTATGAATTATGGAAAACAATAAAACAACAAGGTTATTATTATTATTATTATTATTATTATTATTATTATTATTATTATTATTATTATTATTATTATTATGTGTCAGTCTGTGTGTGTCCAATAAATAACTGGATTTCATCCTCCAGTAAGAACTAAACACACTTCACAAGAAAACTACAATTCTTCATGATTGGCAGGAATTCTGCATCCATGTTAATAATTGCATCACACCATTAATGCAGATTATTCAGGTGCACTTTTATGAGTAAGTCCTCCTTCGTACCATCTATTTGGATTCAGATCGGCTGACTGGAAAGGCCATGTAAGATCACTGAACGTACTGTCTTGTTCATGAAAGCAGTTTGCGATGACTTGTGCTTTTTTTTGCCATGGTGCTTTATCGTGCTGGAGGTAGTCATTAGAAGATGGGTCAATTGTGATCATGAAGGGATGCAGTATGATCAGCAACAATACGCACACACTGTCTCATTCAAGCAATGGCTGCTATCAATGTGTCCACGTTGTATTCAGATAATCTTCCCCACACCATTACACAACATCCACCTGTTGACACAAGGCAGGTTCTACGGCTCCATGGATTCTTGCTCATCTGTGTGCCTCTGCAGAAATTGAGGTTCTTCAGACCAGCGTTCTTTTCTTGGCTGACCGGAGTGGAACCCCAGATGGACTCAGATTTTGACATGCTATGCATTCTGAGGTGCTTTTCAGTTAACCACAACGACAGAGAGTGCTGAGTTACTGTAGCCTGCTCTGTCTCCCTAACAAGGTGTTTCTGTTTGCAGAACCTCAACTCAAAATCCAAGAGGCTGTCAGCAGTTATAGAAATACTCGAACCAGCCTATCTGGCACCAAGAGTCATGCCATGGTCAAAAATCACATTTTCCCTCTCATTATATACCTGATGGTGCATGATCTTATGCGTTACACTGCTGCCACATGATTGGCTGATCAGATAATTACATGGATGTGTGGGTGTACAGGTGCTCTTAATAAAGTCCTGGCTCAGTGTATCACTTCTGACTTTGAGCTGCTTATAAAGAATCAATGGCAGTCTCATAGTATGCCTGTACAAGCTTCAACATAATTCCAATTTAGACATTTCACATGTTCAGTAGATGTAGACAAACTAGATCAGACAGTAATCAAAATACTACCGAGAATTTTGGGATTAAATCTGTGAGAGGAGTTATCAAGCTACAGTAGCATGTGGTTCATGTTTAGGGACTATATACTATATGTTTATGTACAGTATGTATGTAGTTATATACTTATTCATCAATATTCAAAGAATGCATGGGGTTCTATGCATTAATGAAAGAATGAGTATGGTTCTTGAAATATACAGCATGTAAATGTAAATATCTCAAATAAAACCTGATTGAACTTTCTGCTAGACTATAAAAAAAACGAGCCAAAACAGTAAAATAATACAGATTTTTCAATTTTTCATAGTCCAGCATGTAAGTAATCAAGGATGACACTATACGAAACCAATACTTAGCAAACCAATACTAAGCAATACTGAATATTACAGAATTTTAAAAAAAGATATGGATACAACAATTCTCAACAAAATGTTATTTCTCTCTTTATCTTTAGTAATTGCTTTGTTCTGGTTAGATACCTAGTGGGGATTATTCGGCATGAAATCTCAGGGCATCATGCATACACATGTGTGAACAATCATTCATGTGTACGGCCAATTTAGAGTGACCAATCCACTTACTAGCATGTTGAAAACAAGTGAACCCAAAGTAATTGAAGGAAACCTACATAGACAGAGGGAGGATGTGCATAGAAATGCCACCCAAATACAAAATAGAAAATACAAGCTCAGTCCTCAACCGAGGTCCCTTGAGCTATGAGGTGGAACCACTCCTCATTATGCAATTGTAGCACCCTCCTATAAAATCTGCTTATTTATACAAAATAAGGTATTATTACTTTTATTATTACTGGAAATAAGAATTACAGTTTATCTCACTAATTAATTCATCACAACATAAATATGCAAATGATTCACTAGGAAACATGCCCTTGACTTTTGCATCCTGCATGAAAAAGACCTCAACAATAACATGGAGCTGTGCAAATACATCTTTAAAAACAAGGGGGACAACATCAGATATGACAAACATCTTTTTTAAAAAGCAGAAGTGTTTTCATGCACATAGGCAAAAACAAAAAGTGACAACTGCACCAGGGTTAAACATTTCCTGTGCTTTTGCAAACTGTGACACGGCTATTCAGCTATTCCCTGTTATTACTGAAATGAGTGCAATTATGGTATCACAACCAAGGCCAGTGACCAATTACAACAGCTGGTAACTCGCGCTATGATTCTTTACAGAGCCCAAGCCTGGCTGCAGGAGAAATGCAGCATTAAAGACTAAAATATATTCAACTTTACATCTGTCAATTGTTTACAAATATCAACAATCAATATAAATTATTTAGCAAAATCATTTATAATTAATGCACAAGAAGCATTCATATTAGTTCGGGGAAAAATGTGTGAGCAGCTGTTATAACTAATGAGAGTGATGACAGGAAATGTTAGTACTCGCCAACCTCAGATGAACAACAACATATAATCAGTTAATATTATAATCAGTACTGTATAATCAGAATCTATGAAGCGGCAGAATTTGTTCAACACTGATTTGGACCAAAGGCATATTCGATGTCTATTAAATATATCACATGTCTGATAGCCATATTTACTGTAGATGGCAACTTAGAACTCACACATCCTGTCTATCAGGTTTCTACATCAACCAGTGAAGTGATGTCATGTTCTTCTATTTTCACTTTAAAATGTATACTGTCACTGTGATTATTGCTATAAACTATTCCCTTACGCTAGATTTTTTTGAAGTATGTTCTTCTAGATTAGTACATACATGTAATTTGAAACACAACGAAATTGTTCAGTCTGTCACAGACATGGCGTCACAACATACCATACGCCCCCATTATTTATGTTGGTCCTGCACCATGCATGTGCACATGTTGCATTAATTTGATCAGATGTACAGAAATACAAAGTATGAGCTGTAGCAGTCTTACATACAGATATGCATATTGAAAAAAAAAAAAAACAGGGCCAGATTATGGGCTCAGACTTATATTCAATTAAATAATATCTTATTTTTACAAAAGAAATGACAACAAAATTCCTTTTCAGAAATTCAGAATATTCTTCACACTCATAACTGTACACCATTCACTTTCTAAGCTATGAATTCAAATGCTTTAAATGTACTTACTATCTTGTCTCCCATGACTGGAAAACTAATGACTAAGTTTTTATGCTAATAATCTTTGTCATATATTTAGGATTCCACTGAGGTAGGTCCAGCCATCTCATGGGAGCATCCTTGTCTATGTGTGTGTCCAAACTGACCACAATGAACCAGTTTATTAATAGTGTGACTGAGTCAACATTACGCACGTGTGGGCCCGCACCCACCTGATGAATATGTATAGCCATGTTTGCTCCCACTGGCATGCAAAGTGCCCTCAGTTCAATCATTGCCAAGCCCTGGACCACCCCCAGTAGACCCGTACAGCCCATAGAGCAGTTAGCACAGGACTTGACTCATCCTATGATTCCATCTAGTCTCACAATTCCGTGGTTTTCCAGTTAAGCAGTTTGTGAAGACTGAGAAAACCTCAGCACATCTGTATTACCTCAGGAGAGGTTGCTCCAAATAAAAATGTTCTCAAGCAATCAGTCCATATATTCTAGCATTTTGCTTAATATATTTTAGACAACAAATTTAGCTCAATCAACAGTGGTGTGCATGTTACGAGGAAAATGAGTGAAGGAAAAAAAAAAAGGTGCGTCCTATCCACGGTCAGTAAACATGATTAAATGCCTTTGTGGCTTCCACAATTTTACAATATTTTACAGGAATAAAAGTGGCTAAAAGTGTTTTTATGATTTTAATGCAAATTTCTGTTCAAAGGATAAACAACTCTGCCGCAGCCGGTTTTGGTTGCTCATTAATAATAATATCAATAATAATAATAATAATAATAATAATAATAATAATAATAATAACTGGTTTAAGTAGAATTAATGAAAATGTAACATAGATATAAACATTTAAATATTATTTTGCATCAGATTATTTAATGAGGCATAGTGTTGAGCAATTCTTTGGTGGGAGACTAAACAGTAAACAACTGAGTATACGGCAGTGAATCTTTGCTCTTGTCCCTACAGAACACAACCCAAAATGCCATTTAATCCTTTTAATCAGATATAGCACGTAGCCTCCGGTCCAGGGCAAGGTTTCTTGGCTTTGCTTTCATTTTGAAAATCTGGTGATTTATTTGCAGCCGAGGCCAGACTGAAATATTGGTTTGATTTATTCAGGTTTTATTTGGCACAAATTGGGTAGGTTATAGATCAGGCAGCTCCCACTTTTCCAGCCCTTTTCCAGTTAGAGCTCACAGCCTGAGTCTTAACCGGAGGGAAAGGCTATTCAGTCACGGTTCAGTGGTTAAATAATTTCAAATGCACCTAATTGTCAGTTTCAAAAAATTCCTGACTAGGCAACTTCAGAATGTGGAATCAGAGAAATACATTTTCA
Organism: Clarias macrocephalus; assembly: GCA_011419295.1. Lineage (NCBI taxonomy): Eukaryota > Metazoa > Chordata > Actinopteri > Siluriformes > Clariidae > Clarias > Clarias macrocephalus. Next base: position 13,534 of record JAAGKR010002868.1, read on the forward strand.
ATGAAATACAATTGTTCTCCCACACAAATATTGAAATTGAAATATACGTTCAACAACATAAAAAGCTGAAGAGCTTCATATAAAAAACGTTACATTAGTTGTTCATCTGAGGTTGTATTTGCCCAATACAGTATGTTTGAAGACCCACAATGATCAGATGTGTTTTTACACAGAAAAACTAAACATTACATTTACACATGATTGAACACATTAAACACTGTATATAGTACTGTGCAAAAGTCTTAGGCACCATACTATATTTACTACAAATTTTTAAATTATGTTTATATCTATGTTGATTATGTATAAGGCGGCATGGGGGTGTAGTGGTTAGCACTGTCGCCTTCCCGTCCAGACTCGATTCCCATCTCTGTGTGCATAGAGTTAGCATGTTCTCCCTGTGATTGGTGGGTTTCTTCAGGTAATCTAGTTTCCTCCCAAAGACCTGCAGATTAGGCAAATTGCCTGTAGTGTGTGAGTGTATTTGTGTGTGCCCTGTCCAGGGTGTACCCCGCCTCATGCACTAAGTCTCCTGGGATAGGCTCCAGGCCCCCTGAATACAGAATAAAGCGATATAGATGATGAGTGAGTGAGTGAGTGATTATGTATAAAATCATTCACAAAACCATTTCCATACATTCCTTAAAAATAAATAAATAAATAAATAAATACAATTACAGAATGATATTTGCATGACTGTACAGAAAGCCACACATTAAATGACAGACCAGAATTCAGATAAAAAACAACAACAACAAACAAACAAACAAACAAACAAAAACTAATGTAGGTTCCTGGGTTTTGCATGAAAATAGAAAGGACAAGTCTTAGGCACCATATTCTTTAGTGCAAATTTTGTTATATCTTTGTGTTTAATGTTGTTTAAGACACGAAGGTCAGCTGTTCTGGACTAGTTCTGGCAAAAATAGTATTGTCAAGTGCATTTGCAAAAAACATCAAGCCACGTACATGATGGAACTAGCTCTCATGAGGACTCTCCTGAGTAGCAGTCACATCTCAACATTGTTAAAAGGAGAATATTGTATAGGTTGAATGGATTCAGTATTATTTTACAATGTAGAAAGAAATAAAAATCAGAACAGACCACTGGAGTGTGTCCAAACTTTTGACTTTTGCCTTTTACCTTTGGCAGCGGATCCTTTGGGCGCTGTGGGTTGGGGAGTGGTGCTGCCATGGATTGGAACTTCTTTGTCTAGTCTCTATCAGATTGTGAGTTGGAGAATGAGGCCGGGTCAGTGACCTTGTGCTCTTTGCCTGTCGTGCCCCATGTGTGGCGGGCTGTGGCGCATTGGGTGTTCTCGTGCCTTTCTATTGTGATAAGCATTAACTTTTTCAGTGATTTGTGCTTCATTGACTTTTCTGTGGGAATGAACCAGATGGGCTGGCCTTTGGTCCCTGCAGACATGAGTGAGCCTTGGGTGCCCATGATCTTGTGATCAGTTTGCTGGTGTATAGATTGTGATCAATGTTATTCACTTCACCCTGTCCCTGGTCATAATGTTATGGCTCTTCTGTGTATATAAAATTCTTTTCAATCTCTAAAGTTACCCTTAAATGAGTTGTACAATTACCTGGCTAAGGTTACCAGGATCTTAATTATGCACTGATGTAATTACACGTACCACCTAACTGCACATCCCCTCAATATACTGTAAATGCCTCATTGTCATCTCATGGTTTGTAGTCCTGTAGATCCTGTATACAGGATCACGGGTGTCCTGGAGTCTATCCCTGGAGACTTACAGTAGGACACAAGAAGGGATGCCAATCCATCACAGGACACTCACAAACTCATTCACACACTACAGGCAAGTTGGGACTGCAAGTTTTTGGACTGTGGGAGGAAACTAGAGTACCCGGAGGAAACCCACCAACCACGGGGAGAACAGCTCAATGCACAAAAACTGGAGGTGAGAATCGATCCCTGACCATGGAGGTGCAAGGCGACAGTGCTAACCACTAAACCACTGTGCTGCCTAATACTGCATTCAACCTTCATAAGCAGTATCTTTGTTTCTGCAGGCTTACTTTGAGTGACAGAACATATTAATATCCTGGGCCTTAATGGACTACGATTTGCCCTGAAGAAGAATTTTTACTTGGGATATCAAGTTTAGCAGAAAGTTCTACCTGCATCCAAAGCTCATGGGCTTGCTCTGAATCATTCCCTTTGTTCATTGCTGCTGCTCCAGTACTGTGCCCCCTCATAGAGTTGCCATAGAAACAGGCATGTGGGCTGCCTATGATCCAATATTTACTTTGGCAGGAAACCAAAAGCGTGAAAGTGGTAGAGGGAGGGATCTGACGTGGCATGGTGATGGTGATATAGAACATCTCAATGCCATGCTGGAAAGTCAGAAAATGGGTGTCCATTACCTTCCTTAAGTTGAAGATTTCTTATAAACCTCCATGTTTTCATCACATGTTCTGTGTAGTCCTTTCATAGGAATGAGTTGGTACTGTCTGCCAGATTTATTTCATTAGGTTCTTCATGTGATTAGGCTGTTTTGCTTAAAAAATTACTCAGTTCTAATAGTGTAAGTTTCATTGTGTATCACACATTTGCCAAACTTAAATTATAGACATGCAAGGTTGGGTAATTGGTGTTTCCAAATTATCTATAGTGTGTGAATGAGTGTGTCTATACAGTACTGTACGTCCCAAGACTGGTTAAAAGAGGATACCTCCATTTGTAAAAAAAAAAAACAAAAGACAACCAAAATTGATGTAGGGTAAAGAGTCATAGACTCCAATGGAATAGTGCCTATGGATAAGAAATAAGTACTAATTAATCTAATAATCTCATGGGTACAAAGCCCATAATGAGAAATAAAAGAGAAAAAAAAGCATAGGAATATGCATATGTCTTTAAAAGGTTTTTAGTATCCTGCAAATCCCAGAGTGACTCATTTCCTCATGCTCTCAATTTCCAACCAATCAAAAATAAGACAGAATACTTGTAACTAATCATAACTCAAAATGTTGGATTTCTTATCATCACACAAGCTTGGGTACAGAAGCTTGCTATTGCAATAGTTATTTTTATTATTTTGAAACATGATAATAAAATATCATGAAAAAGTACTAAAAGGACATTTTTCCTCTAATGATTTTTCTCCTTGTTATGTCCCATTCATATTTTTTCATCCTTCTATGCCACTTGAAGGGCTTAATAGCTACAGTACCATGCATTGTCTGAAAAAAAAAAAAAAGGAACAAAACCCAAAACATTTTAACTAAATATCCAAGGTGTTCTGACTAATATATATGAGTTTTGGATTCTATTCTCCCC
>JAAGKR010002868.1:20211-31295 GCA_011419295.1 Clarias macrocephalus
TTCCCCCCCCCCCCCCCCCCATTCCTTAATGAATGTTTATGTTTTAGGCATATAATGGATGTACCTACTGTAGACACTGGATTGTTAGGTGGTTAACACAGCCAACATTGATGGTTAACAACTCCAAAACTAAAGATCACATAAGCAAAGCTAGTCCAAATAGATTTTATTTAGGTCCATACCAAACTTTTACCATTTCACCATATGAGAGCTTTCAGTTGATAAATGTTAAACTCAACAAACTAACTTCATTTCATTCCTGTAAGCAAACATTACATGACAGACTAAAGAAAATGGTCAGTAAAATGAGCTTACTGTACCTCTACAGTACAATTCTTGGAAGAAAATGATGCTGTCATGATGCAGGCGGAGGAGGCATTTAAAAAAAAAATTCTTCCTTTCAACAACTGTGACAAAACAATGATTCAGATTAGGTCACCAGGTGCATGGTGACAGGTTTGAGTCAGAACCTTCTTCTGTCATTTTTCACACAATCAGTATCATATGCTATTGCTCCATTCTTGTATGAGTAGTGTTCTGTGCTTGTTAGTTATCTACAGTAATATGTGCGCTCAACAGGTAAAAGCAACAGGTTACACTGTACCATGGCCGATATACTTGCTGTACTTCTAATTACACAATATTTTTTTTCTCCACTCATAAGTAAGAAAGAACAAAACACATTGTGTAATATAGTGGAGCAGAAAGTATAATATTTTACTCTGAAATATGATGAAGAGTTAAAGTAAAAAGTCCCCCAAAGGGAAATATTATTAGTATTTTAGTAATTGCATTTACTTCATCATTCTCTACCACAGGTCAGTAGAGTGACTTTCGCTAGATTATATCATGCTAATTGGTCCCTATGAGTTTACAGTCACATTAACATTTAGTTATGTTGGATATTTTCTTAAAGACTTTCCACTTAAAAACAAACAAACTGCCATTGCTTGGAAAACCACTATTCCTTTTAGGCAGATCCATTTTGTAAATTAAAACAAATAAAGTTATCTTGGATCATAATTTGCAGACGTAAAATTCATATTTTGTGAACAAGGTCGTTTGTCAATGTCGAAGCTGGTTACAGCGCCATGGCTCAGTCTGGAGCTGAGGGGGCAAAAAAAATGTTTTTACAAGGTGTGTGAAGGCCAGGCACTGTAGGGCGTCTGCTGAAGAACATGGATGAATTCTCTATGCTTGCTAGGTTTCTGATGGAGGAGCCTCAGTGGTCTAGTTCTGTTTAAGCTTGGGAGCGCCATGCAGTCTGTAGCTGTTTCTGTACAGCTGTTCACCTGATTATATTATCTAAAGTCTTTCTCAAAAACTCAAGCGTGAATTAAGAATTATTGATTGTTCTGTCACTCAAAGATGCACAATTGCATTACTGCAGGTGTAACAAATCTCTGTTGAATCTCCGTCTGAAGTCTGTTTCTAATTTTACTAAACATGTAATACAAGATATCTTGTGGTGTTTGTCACTCTAAAGATATGGTCCACTTTAACCTGTCTTAAGCCACTACTGGGGAATAAGGCTTTGAACAAAACAAGTCTCTGAATGAATGGCAAGGCCAAAATTTCTACCAGTATTGTTTCACCAGTTTGACCAACTCTGGCTGGATCCTTATAAATGTGCACTCCAATTCATGTTTATGTTTACAGAATCCTCTGGGTTTTAATGAACTGCTTCAAAGTGGATAATTATTTTTCACTGAGTGCCTATTTGTCATTTATAATGAATAACATCCTAACTACATTCCTGACATTTGAGCAGAGTTGCAGCAATTTCAGCGTTGCAGATGATCAACAGATGATTCCCCTTTCAGTGCACCTCTGCTTCCTTCAGGGCAACACAACGGATATCAAAACCACACACAGGACCTGCATGGCTCGTCCCTCGTCTAGGAGTCAGGCCCCCCAAGGCCCCAAACCTTTCCTAAACTTCCTCTGCTTCCTGCTAGCCTCCCTAGGTCAGAGGTGATACCCTGCTGTGGTGGCATGTCCCATGAGTGCCACATTGAAATCTTTTACCTCTCACAGCCAGGATAATGCAGCAACAAGCGCCAAAACACATTTCACCCAAAAAAATAGCTATGCATGCTATCAGTAGTGTCACTGAGCTTAAGCACAAAGAAGTTGACAGATGAACCTGCAAGGTGTGACAAGGTTTTACATGAGGAAACTGAAAGAAGCAGGATGTTGCAATTTTGGAATAGACATAAACAAATAACAAAAATGTCTTCCTTAAAAGCTGCACGTCAGTGATCACATACACCCTAAGGGTTTGCTTTTACTGGGCCTGAACTGTGTTGAATGGACCTATTCTCAGAATTTAGATATTTTTTTAATTTTTTTTTTACATCATAGTATTACATGTGGTGAAGGACTTCCACAGAAACCCACCCCATTTTCCTGCTGGCTCATTAGTGTCACCGTTAATTTCCTCTGTCTTCTTGAGTAGTGGCCTCTAGTGAATCTCTACAACAGGGTGATGATGATGGGCACATTTTGACACATATGTTCTCTTATGGTTAGGCTCCATGAATTAAACATGTACCATAGTAAACCAAGCCAAGTCCAATCAGCTCCAGCACGATGTTATCTTGTGTGTGTGAGTCCAAGGCTCCTTTTCTGATCCGGATGTTGTGTCAGGTTCCTTTTCCTTGACCACGCACATTTTGGCCTGGGTCCTGTGCTTCCCAGCTGATTGGAGCCCAGATGTGTTTTACAACATTAGCCTTCCCATGCGCTGACCCATGCCACATAAGAGGAGTGACTATCTGAAGGATTTACATAAAATGGCAATAACGTCATCATGCAGTCAAGCTTAGACTAAATTTGTAAGTAATTGCAAGTAAACATATATACTTTTTGAAAGATAACCCAAAGGAAGAACTGTAGCTGCTTGGTGCTTCCTTAATGTTTCCTGTAGGATTAGATAGAGCAGTGGGGGTTCTATTTATGGAATTGACCCTTCTTCTACGCCTGGGAGGCAGGCCACCAGAGAGAAGGCCTGGTCCAGATCAGTCTGATGTCCAGTGGAGTCGGAAGGTTCTTTCATGGTTTGTCTGTACATGAAGACATGAATGCTAATATGCAGTTAGCTTGCTAATCCAGACATCCATGTGATCTAAAATACTTTGAATATATATATATATATATATTATATAAATATATAATATATATATATATATATATATTTTTTTTTTTCTGGAACATTTACAGAGATTTAGATATTTAACCCTTTCCTCTTGTTGTAAATTAAAATCATGGATTTGTAAGCATTTTGAGTGTGTGCCAATAGATAGGATTTACAGTGGGTGGCCTTGCACACAGAAGCCTGAATTCCTACACATCCCAGACATGGAGTCAGTTACTATTCACATAAATATATGGTCTTGTTAAACTTTTGAGATATTTAACTTTTCGCACCAGCGCTATCACGATCCTGATGGTCTACAATGCACATTATAGTTTACAATTTAGCACATTTAGTAATTTACTGTTCAGTCACATTCTCCAGAGTGAGCTTGCCATACGAGGAGCTTGTCAGAGTATCTGCAGCTTGTCATCAGTGACTCCCATAAAACAAGGTTAGCCACACTGCATGCCTGATTCCTAGGGATTGTTGGATTTTCCCTGACCATGAAAAGGAATCATACCCAAGGTGCTCCTTAAAAGCAACTTTACTCCAGCTGACCCTCCCTTTCTCTTATATTACTAGGCTACAGTTTCTTCAGCTTTCTTCGCCAAACTGTTGGCACATGTCTATCAAAAAAATTGGTTAGATGGATTTCTCTGCAGCAGCGCAGGAACTTAGTGGTTAACACTGGCACCTTGCTCCTCCAGGGTCTGGGTTCAAATCCCGCCTTGCGGTCTGTGTGCATGGAGTTTGCATGTTTTCCCTGGTCTTGGTGGGTTTCCTCCGAGTACTCTGGATTAATCCCACTGTCCAAAAACATGCAGATTATGATTAGTGGATTTCTCTGCCATTGTAAAAGTTTTAATATCTCAGCTGAACTCAGGACTAGCACCACCAATGCCTCTTAATTAAAACACAATGGCTGGAGTCGCAATGGTCAGTGTTAACTTTAACACATCCACCTAATGTGAAGCATATTTGAGAAAAGGATTTCAGAACGTTATAATCAAGCCATAGTGTGTTCAGAAAATAGATTGACTGTGGAAACATCTTGCATTCATTCTGTGGTCTACTTTGATGACATCCTAAAAGAGTGTCTTGAGCTTATACATATACTTTCTGTCTATTATCACATGGCTAAAAATGTCAAACTCCCAATTTCACATTAATCTAAGTGGTACAACTTGGAAATGTAAAATATGGAAATTCAGTGCACTATTATTTTCTTCAGTTTGAAGAGTACATGACATGTTCTAGCACAACATTATTGCAGTGTGCAGAAGACTAATGATTGCAAATATATGTGTAGACGAAGTGCAAATATAACAAAAAGTCTGTATAAGAAAAAGGATGATTGTGGTAATCCCTGATGGCATTTTATTACTTAAAATTATAATAATGATAAGAAAACAACAAACAAAAAACAAACAAAAACAACAACAACAACAACAACAACAACAACAACAACAATAATAATAATAATTAAAGATCATGACCAGATATTTTATTAGGCCATTTAAGTGCACACAAAAAGTTAAAAGATCCCCCGCCCCCAAATTTTTTTTTATAAGAATTAATAGCTTCCCATTAATTCCCATTAATAGCTGCTAGTTAATCATTTGGTCATTGCTTTCCATGGAGTAATTACTAAATATTCGAAAAGTACAACACTATGTGACCATTGAGCCTTCCTGAGGTTTCTTCCATTACTTAGAACACAACAAAGATAACAAGTTCTGTTCATTCATTAGACAGCCTACACATAGAGATATACACCAGGGGACCACGTCCATTCAGCTTAGATGATATCCCTATTCAGTACAAGGAGATGAGAGGCACATAAGACAGTAGAAAAACAGCAAGCAGCGCCAGTTTGTCCCGTCAATGAGCTGCCCACACTCCTTTCAGGTATCTAATAGGAAGAAAAAAGAGAAAGGTCTGTTTTTCTTTCTTTATCTGGTCAATACTGGTATTCTCAAGTGCTTGAGCTTGTCTGGATCTAGTTGAACAATCAAGAGTTTCAAAGAGTAGATGACTCAATGCCAGTCCACTGTGGGATGGTGGTAGATGTACCTCTGGCAAACATCAGGAAAGCTTTCAACAACACTAGGTTTGGCTCTGCCATGGTCAGACTAAATGCTTCCGGTGTGCAGGTCTTTATCATCTTCAGAGAAAAGTGCATCATAAAGAAAATGCGACAACACATTTGTCTTCCAGTTCTGCCTTGTGCCTTTGTACACATCAAAAGCAACATAGAGAAGTTCAGTAGCCTGTAATGCTACTGTATATGTATATAACTACAATATAAATTGGACTATTTTTTATACCCAAGATTACAGCAAGATACAGTTCTTGGAAGAAAGGGCTGTCTGTTCCTTCCACTTGTGTGAATTCACAGATTCACAGTGTGATCACAGCTAATCTGTTCACCTTCCACTCAATGACAGAATCCCTGTAATGTACACTGCAACTGTCTTATAGCTTTATTAAGCGATAGCATCAATAACAGAATAGAAAGTTTCATGCATCCATTATCTATATGGCTTATCCTGTGTACGATAGGTTTAGGTTGGAGTCTGGAGTCTATCAAAGTGAACTTAAATCACATGCACAATTATACATTACGGGCACTAACACTATAACACTAGTCAGCCTGAACCGCATGGCTTTGGACTGTGAGAGTACATGGAAACCCACAGGGAGAGCATGCAACTCCATGTACACACACTGGAGATGAGATTCAAACCCCCAACCCTGGAGGTGTAGGGCCACAGCACTAACCACTAAGCCAATATGCTACCAGATTAAACAGAGTCCTAACTGTAACCTTTCATGAAAAAGGCTACAGTATATATTAATACACAGACAATTGAAGCAAAGTGATTAAGGATAGTGGTGGGCCAACAGCTAACCCATAACCATATCTATGGCCCAGGGGAGAGATATCTTGGATGTGCTCTTATCACAACTTCACAAGAAGATGGGATATGTAAAGAAAATAATTATACTGTGTTATAATATATATGTGGCAAAAAAAGGCTGCTTAATAACTATCATTTGTTTTTTTCTAACAATCCATTAATTCATTCAAATTACTTTTGTTCATCGTATCCACTATATACCTTTGAATGCATGAACAATGAAAGTCTGAAAACTCATATATACACACATACTGTGCAATATGTCCTCTTTCACTAATTCCTCTATACAGCAGTGACATGTTTCGCGCCTTGCCTTACATTAATTAGGTTACCTTTTCAGAAAAAAAAAAAAAATTTACAGAGGAAAAAAACTGGAGCTTGAGTTGAGTTTATCCATAATAGCTCCTAATGAATAGTGTCAGCCCATGCCCAGGACTCAAATTAGGCTTGGGGAATTGAAGGGACAAGGTCTTTGTGGAGCTTAACCAGGTGGAGGTTGCTTCACTACAAGCCAAATGGAGAGTGAGGTGACTACAGAAGAATGGAGAAACGTGGTCACTGAGAAAACAACAATGAGCGAAATGCAATTTCCCTGACAGTTACAAGTTGCCATCCTGACAGGGCAATTTGCCACTCTTGTCATGGTAAACATTTTAGATTTGATCCCAGCACTAGCCAGACAGTGAGCCATGAACTGGGGGCATAATTTTCCAGCAACTTCAGTGGTGGTCCTATGACGGAAAGAATTAGCAAAAGGTAAAAATAATAACAGAGTGCACTGTAAATGAGGTTCACTGAATTAGCCCCAAACTCCCCCCCCCTCTTTTTTAACTGGATCAGCTTATTTTTGCAATATATTTCAACAAACTACAGGAGTGGCTCCTGCTTGGATGATGTTATTAAGGTTAAGAGAGGTTTTACTGTGAGAAGAGGAAAGTAGGAAATAGAGAGACAGACCGGGAAACTTTCTGTAAATGTCAAGGGTGTAAATAACAAGATCCTGGCCAGTTTGAAGGAGGGCAGGGAGTGGGAGGAGGAGGAGTGAAGGAGATTGAAATGGAGTTGGGGAGAGGCGGTTGAAGGGTTGGAGGTGGCGTCTTGTTGCCACCTTAAACGCTAATTTCCAAACACACAAAACCAGAAATGGTCTCTGGGGCCAAGTGAACACCGCATGAAGTGTGCCTTTGTGCACTGTGCCTCTTGGTCACTTGGGGGAGGGGTGGCACAGCCCGTGTCGCTTGGGAGGTGTTGGCCCAAATGTTCTGGTACTGCTCATATTGCTGCTAATGTCAGTGTGATAGCTTGGCTTTTGATGTACTGACCTTTCCTCTCTGGTACATGTAGACATACAGTAGGACAATTCTAAATAATAAAATAGGTAAATATAAAACTAAGGATGAACTATATCTGGCTAAGTTTAAATACAATAATGAAGCATTCAATGTTTTACTTCTTTATAGCTGCCTCTCTGCATATTTTATGTGTATTGAATGTAGCACCTTGTTTTTAACTCATTGCGCTCTCCACATCTGCACCACATTCTCTGCACAGTCACAGATCCAAATTGGCCTTTCTGTAGCTTGTTTGACCCTATTTTCTGCAGACACTGTCATGAAGCTATAAAGCTGTCATGGCAGGTGGCCCTGAAAATTAGTGGGTGTAAATCTCTTTCGAGCCAGGCAATATTAACTTCCTTTTTGTTCTGTCCTTGTTTATCAGCAAGCTCTGCAGGGTCACCTCTTTAAGCACAGAGACCTTTTAACACCTTGTATTTGTGGTGGCTGTTAGAAGCCTAATTATTGGAAGATGGAGATTTTGTGAGTGGTCATAAAGGGCTACAGGTTTTCTATTTAAAATGACACATGCGTTTGTTTCTTGTTAATGATTCACCAATGTCACAGTAGGAATCATACTATTAGAGCAGTAATACAAGACCTATATTGCATTTGCATACACCAGTGGTAATAAAACTATGATTATTAAAAAATACAACAGTGTGTGCAAGAAAACATTGCAACTGGGTATGCATGATAAAATCACACACCTCCATAGAATAACTGATAGAACCAAGAAAGAACACCTGCTGTTGCAGCTCAGGATATAAGGACATATCAGGATTGCTTGGTTGTTATAGGCCACAATAGGAAAGCCGTGTGATTTATCCATGAAGCACCACATGCATGGTTTCAAGAAGTCTTCCAGGCTCCGGAGGGTTCCTCTCTGCCAAACCATGTGGTGGGCCTGAACGCACTGGACATGCATCTCTCTGTTACAGCCCCACACAGGCTCTAGGACGAGTGCCAGAAGCAGGGCTGAGAATTAAGTAAGACTAGTGTGACCAAGCCAAGTCCTCCTGCTTATTGCAAGCAGTCTGCTGTGCAGTGATGGTTTCCTTAGGCCAAGCTAAACATGTGTCCTTTCACATATTGTCCAGTCTCCAAATCAGTTAATCAAAATTCAAAAGTGAATAACACTGCAAGATTCCATGCATACTTCAGATGTATAATAATAATAATAATAATAATAATAATAATAATAATAATAATAATAATAATAATAATAATAATAATAATAATAATAATATTATTATTATTATTATTATTATTATTATTATTATTATTATTGTTGTTGTTGTTATTATGATTATTATCATTTGTGTCAATTGACAAGTAATTATTATTAGAGTTACATTGTGCATTAATAAAGAAGTAAAAAAGCAGGATAAACACTGGGTTAAAAGTGTATATCTTATATACCAATTTAATATATACACCTGCATTTATCTGAAAGATGCATTGCATTGCATATGCTTATGCTTATGCAAAACAAAACAAAACAAAATAAAACAAAACAAAACAAAAACAAAACTGTGGTGCACTGCTGATCTCCAGGGACTTTCAACACACCGAAATCTAGGAATTACTCAAAATAGTGCATAAGACAAATAAAAATAAATAAATAAATAAAAAAATTCAGTAGGCAGGAATTTTTGTAAGCAAGGGCAGTTTACTGAGAGTAAACCCACAGCCAATTTGAGTATTGTTGCTGATCATGTGTATCCACTCATGGTTTGTTTTCTAATGGCTGCGGTGTGAAATGGAACGAAGTTGTCTTCAAGAGGCACTTCAGTGCTCTTCAGTCACCAGAACTGTGAACTAGAATAGTGCACATGAAACTCTGCATGATGCAAATTGTGTCAACATGGACCAGAATCACAAATAATTTCTCCAACAGTTTGTGAAATCCATGCACAATTAAGTCTGTTATGGAAGCAATAAGGAGACCTTATTGTGTACTAGTATAGTGTGCCTAAAAAGTTACAAACAGCTTTACATCGACAAAAGCTAAGGAGATAATAGCTAAGGAGATAATAGCTATACAAAAGCTATAGGAGATAAAGAAAAAATGGACATAAATAAAACTTGTAGAATATAATTGACAAAGCGTGAACAAACTTACTTTGGCACAAATATAACCTGTAGTTTATGGCAGTAGGTGAAGGGCTCTTGGCAAAGGTGTCGGCCCTGGTATGACCCGCAGGGTCCCTTACTTTCTTGCGTGTTGACAGCATTACTGAGCACAAGGGGCACTCAGAGACGAGGTGGTTTCTGCTCCACACTTTGGTGACCTCTGTAAATTGTGCACTGGCTACCACTTAGCTTCTCCTGCTGGAATATCTCACCCATAATTAAACTCCAGGGTCTACAGGACTCTGCACCAATTTCATTAGCTAGACCTTGGTTGGACACCAGTCCTCAACATGCTACTGCTTTTGTAAAGTCCTTTAATGCAAATAAAGTATGCGGTCTACCATAAATAACCATTTATTTTAAGCTTGTCCACTGGCTGCCACAGGATTCTGCACTTTATTCACACTTCCCTGATCCAAACCAAAGTGGCTCTCTGATGTACAGTAAGTTCTGCTGTTTTTGTCTTAAATGCCAAGCAATAGCATGAAAGTTTGCCCGATATCTGTCAGGGATTACTCTCTCTCTCTCTTTCTCTCACTCAAAGTCTATACTGCTTTATCCTGTATACAGGCTCGCGAGGGGCCTAGAGCCTATCCCAAGAGACTTAGGGCACGAGGCAGGGTACACCCTGAATGGGATGCCAATCCATCACAGGGCACACACACACACACACACACACACACACACACACACACACACACACACACACACACACACACACACACACACACACACACACACACTTACAATACACGCTTATTGGGCATCTTGGGAGGACCAGTTAGCATAGTCTGCATGTACTTGGACTGTGGAAGGAAACCGGAGTGCCCGTAGTGAATCCACCAAGCATGGGTAAAACATTCAAACTCCATGCACACAGACCTGAGGTGGGAATTGAACACGGAATGTCCTTTCAGTTGTTTGCTGTGTTAGGTTGAGGAAGGAGTCAACCCTTTTATCTCAAGTATTTCCCTTCCCCTGCAATACAGATTTTAATCATACACTTCTTTAGAGACTATGACGTCTGGTCCAGTTAGCCTTCTAATAAAATCCAAGCTGGGACAGTTCAATAAAACACTTAGAATCAAGTGTCTCACCATAGAGATGCAGAAAAGATTGAAGACAATGTGTTTTAAATTGTCAAGGTCTCACATGGATGAAACACAGGGCTTCCTTTGCTTTGTTACCATCAGCACCACCTTCAGAGGCAGGGTGTGATGGGAGTGATCTGCTCTTTGTATGAACCGATGTGTGCTGGTTTATAACACCACAGCTGTTCATCGCTTCCATTTCCTCATATACTGAAACATTCATTATTGATATGGGCCAATAGTACAGCATTGTCCTAAAGACTATTTACAGGACAAGCACAATTTCCTTTAGTTAAATGATGGTCTTAGTCCGTTAATAAAGCTGGAATGTATTTTCGAGCAATAGGGATAATGAATGTAATTATTTGTCTATTTATGATATTTCATACATGAAATTGAGCCAAAATGTAAATAGATAATGATAATATAAATGAAACTCCTGGAAAGGAAAATACACTTGCCT
>JAAGKR010002868.1:31315-44431 GCA_011419295.1 Clarias macrocephalus
ACACACACACACACACACACACACACACACACACACACACACACACACACACACACACACACACACACACACACACACACACATACACACACAAACACTTACAATACACGCTTATTGGGCATCTTGGGAGGACCAGTTAGCATAGTCTGCATGTACTTGGACTGTGGGAGGAAACCGGAGTGCCCGGAGTGAATCCACCAAGCATGGGTAAAACATTCAAACTCCATGCACACAGACCTGAGGTGGGAATTGAACACGGAACTTGAAGGTGCAAGGTGACATTGCTAACCTCTACACCACCATGCCGCCTTGCTTGGGATTATTTAGTATTAAAAATGATATCATGATTGCACAGAGAGGATACAAATCTGAGACCCCAAAAGCTGTATAATGAGGAAAAAATACAAGTATTTCATTTCTGTTTTGTTAAGTGAACATGATGCTACAGGTAGGCAGCTAACAATGCTACTGTATAAAACTATGCTATAAGGTTTTCTGAAGGTTACAACATTGAAACAAGTCCCATAGAATCTGTTTTGGACAGTAAAATGACCCTTGCACTTGTCTCTGTATGTGAGTAGGACACATTACATGTTGTGTAAAATCAAAAGTACAAAACATGAATGAATAAAAAATTCTTTATTTAATATGTCCTTTCAGTTGTTTGCTGTGTTAGGTTGAGGAAGGAGTCAATCTCAAGTATTTCCCTTCCCCTGCAATACAGATTTTAATCATACACTTCTTTAGAGACTATGACGTCTGGTCCAGTTAGCCTTCTAATAAAATCCAAGCTGGGACAGTTCAATAAAACACTTAGAATCAAGTGTCTCACCATAGAGATGCAGAAAAGATTGAAGACAATGTGTTTTAAATTGTCAAGGTCTCACATGGATGAAACACAGGGCTTCCTTTGCTTTGTTACCATCAGCACCACCTTCAGAGGCAGGGTGTGATGGGAGTGATCTGCTCTTTGTATGAACCGATGTGTGCTGGTTTATAACACCACAGCTGTTCATCGCTTCCATTTCCTCATATACTGAAACATTCATTATTGATATGGGCCAATAGTACAGCATTGTCCTAAAGACTATTTACAGGACAAGCACAATTTCCTTTAGTTAAATGATGGTCTTAGTCCGTTAATAAAGCTGGAATGTATTTTCGAGCAATAGGGATAATGAATGTAATTATTTGTCTATTTATGATATTTCATACATGAAATTGAGCCAAAATGTAAATAGATAATGATAATATAAATGAAACTCCTGGAAAGGAAAATACACTTGCCTGATGAAGGCATGACATGTAATCACCCTGTGTCTTGGGGATTTACACTAATGAGACATACCATAAAAAAATTGCAGTGTTGAACCGATGTTGGCAGACAAGTGCCGTAGTTAGTCCAGACTCTCAGACTCCAGGATGTCCAAGACCCCACCTTTTTAAGCAGGGCCTCATGGCTGGGTATGCAGACTGAGTATGCAAGAAGTCAGTGGAGAATTTTGGGCTTTGGAGAAATCTTTGTTTCTATCACTGTAAGGCAACAAACAACACATTTTGTAATTGCTGACAATTAAGGCCAGAAATCACACTGAAGACCACTGGGTGCTCAACAGCACCAAAAACTGTATAGAGCAAAAACACACAGAAAAAAAAAACTTGCTTTTAAAAGTATTAACAGAGCTTGTGTGTGCTTTAAATGGATCCAGATATTATACTGTTCAAAAGAACTCCTGTAAATATCTGAAGCGTCTTTTACATTGAAATCATATTAACTGGGGCTGACTGGAAAAAGTAAGGCGTGGTGCTGTATGTCAGGTAGAAATACTGAGAGGTTTGTGGGAAAGCCCAAAGGCTTATGGCCTGCCTGGTATTCCATCTACATGAGATTTACAGCTGAGTGTGATTCCCTGCTACAAACAGACCTCTAAAGCCTCTTTTAGTTGCACTTATACACTCTTACTTTTACATCGCCTGTAACCACTAATAAGTAAACAAAGCTGAGTTTTACTAACGGAAAGGTCTAGGAGAAAGAACCAAAATATTTCCTGTTGTGGCAGACCTAACCCAGTCTTTTGGCAGCTCCGAATTTCAATTTTGCCAACATAAAATATGCGAACATTTTATAATTCCTTTACAATTGACAGTACATACAGTACAGTATATTCATTACATGAGAAACCGGGTGTGCCAAAAATCACAGCCAGTTTGACATTAGTCTGATCTCAGCTAACCAACCAGACTGCATGCATGTAACACAAGCCACAATATTACTTGAATGGGCAGATTATTAAGAAATAACAACATTAATTTTCAATTAAATTTTTCTTTTCATTAAATCTGCAATGTTTTTTTAAAGATGATTAAGGGCAATTTAAGAAGATGCACAGTTTGCTTTCTTGTAGGACTATTATCATTGATGATTAAAAAATTTCCCTCTCTTCAAAATACATTCGCTTGTACATTACATACATTTATTCAAGTCACCAACAAGCCATGAAAAAAAGGGACAAAACTGTTGGCAACAACAAATGCAGAAAGGTTAATATGATTTTTGTTTCTTTGTTTTCCTCAATTTGCATACTGCTACTAATTGTATTTAAATATGTCCTGCATACAAATTGTCATTGTTACACATAATAATAATCATGAATAAATATCAAAGCAAGAAAAGTTAACAGTGCTGATTATGTAATTACAGTGGCGCATGGTGGGATACTTTAGGCAGCAAGTGGACAATCAGGTCTTAAAATTTAACTAAAAAAAAAACAGGCATTGGATCCATGAATAGTGGGAAAGCAAAAGAATCTGATTGTTTTTTATGACTGGATCAGAGCATCTCCAAAGTGGCACGTCTTGTCTGGGTGTTTCCAGCATGCAGTGATTAGTACTTACCAAACAGGGCCTAAAGAAGGACAACTTGTGAACCAGCAACAAGACCAGGGGTTCCTAGGGCTCACTGGTGAGCTTGGGGAGTAAGGAATAGAAAGTCTGGTCTGATCTCACAGATAACACAAATTGTAGCAGAAATGGCTGGAAAAGTTAATGCTGGCTATGATAGAAAGATGTCAGAACACATACAGTAGTGTAAGGTAGCTTGCTGTGTATGAGGCTGTGTAGCTGCAGACCATTAAGTGCACTTACTGCATGCTAAATGTACTTCAACATATGCACTTCAACATATACCATCTACAACCTAACACTGTTGCAGACCAAGTACACTGCACAATGTTAGCAGGTTGTTTTACTGTTATGGCTGATTGGTGTATAATGTAGGATTGTTTGCTTTATATGAAAGACCACATGTATACAGACATATAGAGCAAAAATATACTGCAAATTCTCACGTCATGACCTATATGACAACTTCTAATCTTATATATTGTCTATATTAAAGCAATTGCTTATGTTTTTGTGCTTGCATGACCATCAAAAAATGAATTGTAAAAAAAATATTGTAAAAAATATATATATTTGCAAGAATTAAAAAAATTTGCCTGATGAAAAAACTTTCTTTTGATCTTTAAGAGGTGGAAAGGAAGTGGAGAATCCAGAGACATGGGAAGAACCCTACACAGAGAACAAACCGAGCAGGGATTGTCCATGGAGCGGTGAGGTTGCAAGACCACAAGCTGCATCATCGTCCCACTATGACACAAATTTATTTTATTCAATCATGTATAAATAAAAAGAAATAAAATGTTGCGTTGTAAGGAAAGAGTCACGCAGGACAACAAATAAATATTGGAGGTATGTTTTATCCTTCTTTCCAAGGATTTTGAGAAGACTAATAAACTTTTTTTCCCACCGGTGTCTAGACTTTATGAGTCTGTCTTGTGAATCATGAACTTTAGTTTAAACACATAGAATTACAGTATATGCAATCTGTTCACTATTTCTCTCTCTTTTTTTCCCCTCCATCTTCAGGTTGAACTGTGTATGTTGTTGACCGTATCTCAAATATGCAGGAGGATATAGACTCCCATGCATCTTGGTTGCATTTTGTTGCTATAAACCTTTTTTTTTTTTTTTTTTTTTTTAAATACGAGCCCTCCAAGCACAAGGAAACCATGTAACCTCCATGCACACAGAACGAGATCTAAAATCCCCTCCCCTAGCAGTCTGAAGCCACTGTGATACCATGAGGAACCATTTCTACCATTTTATGTAACACCAGGCTGCAAAAGTACTTATTGCTGTATAAAGTGTCAATATATTCATTTTATGAAAGTCAGAGTTATATACTGTATACACATTAATTTACAGCAACGGCCACATTTCATTCATCTGCAGTAAACACTTTATGCTGGTCAAATTTGTGGTGGACCTGGAGGCTATCCCAGGAGCAGTGGTGTATAGGGTAACGTGCACAAACTCACACTCACACTCATTCGCAATTTAGACTAGCTCAGCCACGTACACGCATGTCTTTGGGTGGTGAAAGGAAACTGGAGAATGCTAGGCAAAACTACACTGACATGAGGAGAATATGCATAACTGCACAGAAACAGTAACCTGAGCTCAGGAGCAAACCAGGAACCTTTAGGCTGAGGTAGCAACACTGAACCACCGTGCCACCAAATGCCACATTGTGATACTAAAATTTATGTAGGGAGAATGTCAGTGGCAGGTATACAGAGCAACAGATACGTGTCCTGGCATCTAAGAAAAATAATCAGGCTGCTAGTGCAGTTTATTTTAAAATGTCCCAAACCTTCTTCCATTCTGAAAAAAAAAAAAAAAAAAAAAAAACGGAAAACATTTACATGTTTCATATACTCTCCTTTTCTTCCTCTAGGGTTTTGGAAATCCAAGTTTACCTTTCGTTATGTTTGGACAGGATTGTGTTACTAGTGCAATAAAACACCTTTCGACCCGGTGCAATAAAATATGAAATTCTTGACTGTCTGCTGGCTACATGGTGGCTCTGTCTGAAAAGTAAACTGTATGCTCAACCTGCCATGTTATGGAACACTGTGGAATCTGTGGCTCAACAAGCCATGGACTAAAATAGCCTGTTATGTTTAAGGGAAGCGCAAAAGGCTCATGTGTTTGTCAATTTTAATTCTCAAAAGATGATGAGCTGTAAAAATGATTGAGCTGTAAAGGTTTTGATAAAAACAAATCCTTGATAAAATGCCATTTGTCACCAAATTTACATTTAAATATAACATACCACACTAACAACATCTATACAACAGTGTCACTACAGTATTTAAACTACTGAAGCAGGTTACATCTTAAATGAACACTGGAAACTGCAGCATGGAAAAAGTTTGTATTGGACGCCATTTCCATTTAAAACATGTTACAGTTATTCCATTCATATAACCCACTATATTTAGACAATATTGTACATCGTCAATGCTTGACAGAAAGGACCAGTGCACCATAGCCCACTGCACTCAGGACCCGTCTCAAATTTAAATAGAAAATGCCCTTAAATCATAAACAAAATTTACCTTAAAGCACGTTTATGAGTGTACAATTAAATTCCATGCTAACAAAGTCATGGACACATCTAGTATTATATTTCACCCACTCTCACTCACTCATTGTCTATACCGCTTTATTCTGTATTCAGGGTCACAGGAGCCTGGAGCCTATCCCAGGAGACTTAGGGCACAAGGCGGGGTTCACCCAGCACTGTCAATCCATTACAGGGCACACACACATACACTCACTCACACACTCATTCACACACTACGGGCAATTAACGCCAATTAACCTAACCTACATGTCTGTGGGAGGAAACCGGAGAACTTGGAGGAAACCCACCAAGCACGGGGAGAACACACAAACTCCATGCACACAGAGACGGGAATCAAGCCTGGCTGGGAATCGGACCCAGACGCTGGAGGCGACAAGGCGACAGTGCTAACCACTACACCACTGTGTCGGCTAGTGTTCTGTTTATATAATGCAATATTATTATGTTATTTCTCATTATTATATTATATTATAACATTTTTAACTCCAGTCCCAAGCCTGTGTCAGAAAGGGCGTCCAGCATAAAACCTGCCACGTAGTTATGTGGATCAGATGGTCCGCTGTGATGACCTGTCAATGAGAGTTTATAGTCTATGTTATAATATTATTATTATTGCTGTTAATAATAATAATAATAATAATAATAATAATAACACTATGTAACAAATTTTCACTTTTGTTCTGTTCCTGGGTTGAAAGTATGTTTTCCTAACCCGTTAGGTCTAGAACAGAAAGGAAATCGCTGTTATTCCAGAAAAACTTTGCTTCTGTGACCGGGACAGTGAAATTTTGAAAATCGTGTGTTTTCGAGAAAATTCTCGATTCGCTTTCAATGCCGAGCTTCCTCCTAGAATATTCCTGAACTGCTAGAGTTGTCCAGATGTTTCTACAATTCTCCTGAACACTCTAGAACGTTCAAGAAACTTCCAGAAGTTTTGAGAAACTCTCAGAACTTTCTAGAACGTTCTTGAACGTTCCAAAAGTATACAAGTATAAAAGCACAGGTGTCCAAGAGTCCAATTCGTGTTATTGCTGACTGAAAGGATAATGATTCATAGTTGAAGAGAATTTATTTATTTGATATGGCATCAAGAGGTTGTTTGCAAAGGACTGACCACAACGGACCGAGTTTTCTGTTGGGAAGAGCAATGTGAAGTGGGAGCCGCTGATAGAATCTCATAAAGTGCTTATGCCACCGCTGCACATCAAGTTAGGCCTTATTAAGCAATTTGTCACTGCTCTTGACAAGGAGTCAGCAGCATTTAAATACCTCCAAGATCTTTTTCCAAAGCCGTCCGAGGCTAAGGTCAGGGCTGGTATCTTCGTCGGACCACAGATCAAGAAGATCATAGAATGTGAGGATTTCGCAAAGCTGTTGAACAGGACGGACAGAGCGGCTTGGAGCAGTTTCGTTGCAGTTGTTCATGGCTTCCTAGGTAATCACGAAGCTGTAAACTATGTGGAGTTGGTGCAGACTCTCATAAAGAATTATGCCAAAATGGGATGCAGAATGTCTCTGAAAGTCCATATCCTTGATTCGCATCTCGACAAATTCAAGGAGAACATGGGCGCTTATTCTGAGGAGCAAGGCGAGCGCTTTCATCAAGATATATTGGACTTTGAACGTCGTTACCAAGGACAGTATAACGAAAACATGATGGGGGACTACATTTGGGGGCTACTTCGCGAAAGTGATTCACAGTACAATCGTTAATCTAGAAAATCTATGCATTTCTGAATCTTGTTGAGTGGTTTCCGACTGTGTTTGTCTATTCCTTAGATCATAATGACAAAAATGAAAAAAAAAAAAAAACTAGTTTATTTTCACAAAAAAAAACGAGTTTTCTTCGTGCTGTTGACATGAAAGCAAAGTTGGTGCTTAATTAAGTCTTTTTTTCACATACTTTAGACATAAGCAATTGAAATATAACACTTAGAAGCCAGGAACAAAAATTGTGTTACATAGTGTAATAATAAACTACACACAGAGTAGTTTGTTTAGACCTGTAAATTTAAAAATAGCAGTTTGTGCAGCATTGTAGTAATTCTCTGAACTTCAGTCAATAAACCATACAAGCAGCACATGATTTTGGTGCAAATCAGTCATTCAGGCTTGTTAAAAGCAGCCCTGCATGGCTTACCTGAGCTATAAATTGTGGTCTTATGTCAGAGTTTGTTCATGAACACTTGTCTTTTATTCCCTCCTTAAATAAATATTAAATCTTCAGTGGCCAGTGGATCTGTGATTATTTGGCAGCCCTGGAGCTAAAGAAGCAGGCTCCCCAAATAAAGAGTTTCATTTTATGTGCAAAGAGAGGTGCTGAAAAGCTGACCTCCTGTAACACGGTAGCAGCGGAGTGTTTGGTGCCACTATCGTGCGGCGTGAGTAAACAAAGGTGAGGTCTATTATGCCACCCTCGAGGGAGAGAGGTGCCCCAAAAGATATCTCGGTCAGATCAGAGCTCAGTTTCTTAATAAAAACAGCACTCATGGTAACAGGGAATAGAGAGCTACTGTTGCTGACATTCAGGCTGGCTGCTGAGATTTTTGGGAATGTTTGGGAAAAATCCAGACTATCCTGTTAGCAGAATCATACTGTAGCAGTTAACAAGAATCAATACATTTAAGAGTTGTTAAAGATGATAGTGATGATGATTTGAGCAGCCTGGAAAGCTTTGTTTAAATCATCATCATTAAATTTATTTTAAATTAGAGACCAAGATTCTGACATACGAAAAAACAATATTCAAAAAGACAACGTTCTTATTCTTACTGTTATTTAAATTTTTAACGAAAGCTAAATTTGAACAAAAACCACATGGGCATTGTGACTGCAGAATTCAATGTTAAGGTAGGGACAGAAATATATGGATGATGCATCAACATCTCAAAACCTTGTTATACAGTGTGTGTGCTTATACAGAACCTGTTTCCACAAATATTCCTTTTCCCTTTAATCTACCTTATAGCATCACTGTGTAATCAAGTTTATTGCCATTCAATCTAAGCTCACCAGCCACTTCATTAGGTACACCTTGCTAAGGCAGGGTTGGCCTTAGAACCGACGTAATTCTTCCTGGCACCGATTCAGCAGGTTTATTTACATGCACTTTTAATTGAAAAATCACTGCAAGGTCATATAATCCCCTACTCGTTGTTATAATTATACAGATAATAGATGTAAACACCCAATAGAGGGGAAATGCATGAAACATGGAAAATAGAAGTTATGCAAATAAATCAACTGCACATGAAACCTCTCTCCTAAATTGCTTTTGGCTGCCAAAACATTACCCAGTCTCTATAGGATATTAAAATACACAGTGAAAAATAGAATGTTAAAATAAATAAAATATTATGGTCAGAAAAGAAAACAAAAACTCGCATGACACCAACGGAAAACTAAAAGTGCAGGTTATAAAATAAAGTGGACATGACGTTTTCAGTGATGGGAAAATAGACTCAGCTCAAAATCCTACTTGTGAGGGCAAATAACCTGGAATAAATATCACAAGGCCGTGTGACATTTGGGATTATTTCATTATAATTTGATCTATCCTATCCTTAAACACAAATAGTTGATTCTTATAGGAGTGATTACTTTTTTATGAATTCTCTCAAATCAATAAGTGAAAAAATAAAAGGAGACAAAAAAAGAACAATAAAAATTAGCAGTTAAGTATGTTAATTTTCAGTTCTGACTGCATCAGTATACAGCTTAAAGTTATTTGCTTTATTAAGATTATGCACATTGGTCTCTCCTTTTAAATGCAAACTACTGGTATATGCTGATACTAACACTGGACTGCACAGCCTTGGATTGGTCCTTACAAAACAGACATTTATTATTGTACTGTGCATGAGTGGATTACTTAAATTGACAGATTCACTGTGTTCCACATATCCAAGTCTCAGCTCATTATTGTTTGGGATTAATGTTTGGGACTCAGACGCAGTCTCAGTGTTAGAGACATAGTCTCTATTTAGCCAAGCACTTTTGTAAATAGATTTGCCTTAGGTAAAGGAGCAGATCTGGGGAACTCATGGACGTAGAGTATTATGGTGATCCTATCAATGCTGTCCTCCCCACTCTCATTGACCACTCAGGTTTGTTGACGGTGAGGTGATTGGTTGCTTTACATCCCAGGGAGTCCTCATGTCTTTATCTCCTTCTGACTCTCCCTTTTAGTTATGCTGTCATATTTAGTCCTGCCGGAGTCCCTGCTTGCACTCTGCAAAATATACATTCACCTTATAAAGCATACTACCTAACTCTTCTCTTCTCTTCTCTTCTCTTCTCTTCTCTTCTCTTCTCTTCTCTTCTCTTCTCTTCTCTTCTCTTCTCTTCTCTTCTCTTCTTTTCTCTTCTCTTCTCTCTTCCCGTCGAGCTACACAGGACCTCTGGACCTGTCTGATTCGTCCTGGTGTCCCGCTTCTGGTTGAAGATACACATTTTTCACATTTCATACAAAATTTCATAATTTTGAATTTGATAACTTTTGAATTAAAGTGACATACAAATAAAATTTAATTGAATTATTATTATTATTATTATTATTATTATTATTATTATTATTATTATTATTAGTAGTAGTAGTAGTAGTAGTAGTAATAGTTGTCATCATCATCATCATCATCATCATCATCATCATCATCATCATCATCATCATCATCCAGGAGAATACCCCTATGCCTACTCTTATACCTGCCGAAGTAGGATGTTTCCATGTTGCATCATGCACTATAATTTTTTTTTATTTTAAGGTAACCAAAATTATTTGGTGCATAATTGGTTTGGAACAATTGTCTACATTTTATGGAGGAGAGAAAGTTCCAGTGCTCTGTTGTGTGCTAAGCCTTATTTGTTCTCCTCAAAAATCCAAATGATCTCTATTTATTTGTTGACTTTGTAGTATTAAGAACTTTTCCCCCAAAAGCTACACAATTATTAGGTGTTGTTATACCACTTGCAGCCAAGCCATGTTAGGTCATAACTAAACTCCATGTGGTAGGGCAGCCACAAGATGAGATTTGGCAAGAAGAATGCTTGTACACATAAACCTATCAATTCCTGGCTCAAGGGGGGGGGGGGGGGTCTGGCTGTGATAAGTAATGTCTTAGAAACACCAATTTATATATATATATCTAGTCCTGCCAATAAATATCCAATATGAATATATGCCAAAACTTTTTCTATATCTACAGTACCATTAATAGAGATGGCATTTTTAAAACTTGCTACAATTCATTGTTACTTTATATCTGTAATTGGGTTTCATATAAAAAGCAATTCATTAGTTCAGGTTCTTCCTCTACAATACACTTACCCTTTACTTTACTACATTCTCAAATGCAAGTAATCCCTTTTACTCTAACCCCCCTGCATTTGTGTTACCACACTGCTTCCAAATCTGTAATTGAAGTGGGTGTGGGGATTGTTTGTCTTTGGTGGCACACAGTTTCCAAGTTGATTATTTTTTAGGACTGAATCAGGGCTGAAACTCATGATGAAACAAGGACACGTACACTATACAGTGCCTGTCTGTTGCATTTGGGGCCCAGCTTTACATTGGTGACCTCTGAAAGTCCCCTGGCTGCAGCCTGCCGAAGGCAATCGCTGCTGCTGCTGTTGTTTTCAGTGCAGACATCTTCAGCAGAAACTTCATATGCAGGGCCGAGTGCTGAGTTGCAGTTTAGTTCTCTTCTGTGCCACTGATTTGCATGACTATGTACACTGACCTTTTGGAAGTGCAGGTAATTCTAAAGGAATGTGTGTACAGTGCTTGGATTTTGCCAAGGTAAAAAAAATACTCACTATACCGGTGATCAGCCTGCCAGCTTCATGTCTGAAACGCTGGCCTCCCAGGAACTCCTTTAATGGCAGAAAGATGGGAAAATGGCTTGGAATGAGGTCAGGTCACACTGGGTCACACTGCATGGGGATGTGGCAATAACTCCCAGCTGAGTTTCTGTAATGCGCAAGTGGTGTTCATATATGACAGTTTATTGATAAAACAGGTGCAAATGTACAAAGTTTGTATGCAGTAAATGACAGATTCTTTCAACTTTCTTTCAACAGGAAGTGGAATGCCTGATCCTAAATAGACAGATAACTTGTCACCAACCTGCAGAAGAGATGCATCTGTCACATATATAGTATATATAATATACACATTATATAGTATATTGAGGCTTTGCTGTTTTCTTTTAAATGTTTTTACACAAGACTCTTCTTGGTGAAGATATGTAATTTCTCATTTTCAGAGCTCAAGACCCTGAGCAGAAATGTAATACAACTACTGAAATATTACAAAAATATAAAACTATACCGCTGCAAATTGTAGCGTGATGGCAGGCATAAGTTTGCCAACATATAGCCTAAAGCTACTGTAATGACTTCAAACTTGGTTTCCTTACCTCTACATTTGGAGTGTTTAGGCAGAATAATATTGATTTGAAAAATAACTTCTGGTCAGTTACTGTGTACGCCAGGATGTAGGCTAGAAAAAAATGTTTACACCATCTTACTGATTAGAGAAGGAAATTAAGGTGTTTCATTATATAATCACTATAACTGATTAAAATAATTACCAAGCACTGACATTTATACAGTAGAGTCCAAAAATCTGAGACTACTAGTGAAAATGCTTTGATACTTTTCTGAATGACTGAAAAGTTGAATCTTTGAAGACATTTCAAAGAGGTTTGGTACCGTATGTCATCTGTTTAACACTGTGCACTTGAACTAGCATGGATTTCAATGAACAAATCTATTAGAGGGTCCTCAGACAGACACACACATGCTTAAATAGAATAGCTAAGAATGAGAAAACTCTGACCTTTTGTACAGATGAGTTAACATGCTCAATATCACAAATCTGCCTATACTTGCATAGAAATACATAAAAAAAATGGAAAATATTAAATGTTTTCTTTTTTTGAATTTTGAATGGAATATTTTGAACCCCCCCCCCCAAAAAAATCTCTGTAATATGCAAAATACATGCTTATGACAAGTCAAGGCCAAAATACTGTAACAGCAGCCAACAAACACAATAAACTACAAACACATCATTTACACAGATTTTCCTGGAGCAAAGGTTGCTGCAGACTTTTGCAAAAGGTGAAGATTTTCTTGGCAGATCTTCACAGTTAAACATACTCTCCTTTAACACTCCTTACAAGTAGGCATCAGGTGGTGTAAGATCGGGGGAATGGGACTGGTATGGGGAGGAATTGTTCTGCCATCCTTTTTAAACTCGTTCCCTATTCACGACCACTTCCATATGAGTGGAAATAATACTCAACTATGAATATGGATAACTCCATTGACAGACCCATTTCCAACAACTGCTAAACACATCTTCCTTTTCAGACTGTAATGGCCACTCCAGAACCTTCACCTTTTTATGCTGTAGCAACTGGAGGATGCTTTGGATCACAGTCATGTTGGAATATCCAAGAGCATCCCGTGCACAGCTTTCATGCTGTAGAATGCAAATTGTCTGCCACATAACATGCTGAATTCATCTTGCCATCAATTTTGACTGTGCCACTGGAGATTGCACAGCCCCAAAACATAAGAGATGCACAACCATACAGTGGGGGGGGGGGGGGGGGGGGGTA